>CM066244.1:18976746-19273009 GCA_033675125.1 Athetis lepigone | reverse complement strand
GGGGATCCCATAACTTATGGCTAATATCTTCGCGAATAAATTGCTAATCGACTTCCTTTCATATTTTATCGAACGATTTTTAAAGTCGATTTTACATTGTAGTAATGATTGAATTAGGTTCTTATTAGCATTGGTTTTATTGATATATTTATGGCTATATGTGGCCCAAAATGCCGCTGTGGACCGAGGTTAAATCTACAGTAATTCATACAGTGAGGGGGGGTTCGAATTCGAGGTTATTAGATTTAAAACTTGATCAAGAATTAAAAACCTCGTCAAATTAAAAAAAAAGATAAATTATAATCATTAAAGTTTTGATAACACTCCATCGCGATCACTCCGAATAGAAAAATCTAGGGTCTGTCGAAATAGCAGGATGGTGGTCCATTGTCTCCAATTTGCATGTGGGGTCTTTGATGGCTCATTTCCCTTAGTTGACCTTAGTTAAGGGCCCCAATGGACAATGGACTTAACTGAGCATTCGAGTCGATGACATAACTGTCACATGTCGTCTGTGTGAGCACTGAACTTTTAAATTTCGGACACACTTTTTTTTCTACCATTTTAGCACTAAAATTGACATTTTTTTAATGTAAGTATTTTTTTTTTGTTGAGTGGGAAATCATCCAATGACTGCTCCCGTCCTGGGTGCGGCGGGAGGGCGTGTCAGACTCTTACTGACTACTTACTTTATGTAAGTATTCAAAATCATTTTCGCAATCTGACTCTTAATGCAAGAGGAAGCGGATTTAGAAACATAGAACAACAAAAATACTGGCAGCTTTATTAACTGGGTAATCAAATATATGATTTCTTTAGCCTTTCGCATCGACTAGAATCAACAGTTTTTAACCTTTCAACGACCAAGCGACAGCCGGCTGTCGGGCTGCTATTGTCTTTCTATTCGGTCTCGAATCACGTGTGTTCAAAGGTTCAGCAGAATACTTTAGTCTCTAAGCTCTGTATCCTTACATAAATCAACGTAAATACAAACTACTCATTTAAATTTTATTATTAATTTTTCCCTTTTATAGACGAACAAAGAAAATGGCCACCTTACAGAACAGACGGCAAGGTAACTGAGGCTGACTAAACTACTTAAATTAACATACTTGTAAAACTGTTTGCCGTATATGTTTCTTAATAACGGATTTTATACTAGTTTACGTAGTTTACTATGAACGGAATATGCAATAATATTTCACACCTAATAAATAAATTGTATAAATACCGCATGAAATAATTTCCGCACTTCCTAGCTTGGAAAAAGTAATTTTGTGTCCATGTTTGTCTACTAAGGCTTTTATGAATAAAAAAATAATTAGTGTAAAATATGTATCCGGTTGTGTTACCTTCCTTTTCAAGTTGACAACCAGAACAAAATGTTACCTGTAACAAAAAAGTACAAATGAGTATAACATTCGAAAGTCTGGCCTGTCACTTTTTAAAACTTTTGTGGACAAGAGACAATTTATGAAAAGTCGAATAGGTAGTCCTTAAAATCAGAACAAGATTTATTTTAAAAACGTTTTTAATGAATTCGAAATTAGAATGAGATTTATTTTAAGAACTATTCATATATAATTTAAAATGAGAACGACCTTTATTTTAAAAAGAATTTCTAGAGATTTTAAAATCAGAACTACACATATTAAGAACCATTTGCAGATAACGATTTGCCTTATTGCATAAGGAAGTGAAGAGGTAATTTATGTCCCTGCTAGTTTTAAAGGTACATTCTAGAGAACTAGGTTACGATAGTACCTACAAGCTACCAGACCCATATTGTTAAATGTGTTTTGGCCGTTTTCAGAGCCTATAATTCGCAGTATGTATGTAGATTGAAATCGTCTAGGCATCTAGTCTTTCCAAGTCACGCCGTATATGGAAGAAATACGTTAGCTGCTGATGTTCTGGGTATCATTACGTTTTATCTTTTGTAGACGTGAAGTTACTGGTAGGAACTGTGATTTAAATGCTTTTGGTTTGATTTTGAAACAAATTGCTTGCAATTTCTTTTAACTTTAATCTTTCCTATGTATGTTTTGGAAGCAATAATAATATTTTCATGTATTAGGATTTTATGAATGTCTAGTTCCATTATAGTATATTCATTGTGAGGTACAAGTATTTATAACAGAATTTTATCAGAATTTGATACTTGATCATAAAACATAATTAATCATTAAGCCAGGTGTGACAATAATGACATCATTCGTTTAGAAAACACATAAATTTAGTAAAAACATCCTCAATAACCTGATCAACACCAATAATTTAGGAAATAAAACTCACCCATTATAGATACTATCATAATTATTAAAAACTGTGGGAAAAAAAAAACCCAAAATCCAACTAAACTAGACTTATTAAAATGATGTGTCAAAATAAATGACATTATTCGCAAATCATATCAAAATATTTTACTTTTTATACAATTTATAGACAACAATATATTTATAGACTTTAAAAGTTGAATATTTATATACAATTTAAACAAGGTTGATATATTTATTTGTATTTTAAAGTTATTTACGATGAACTAGTTGTATATTTTATAACCGACTAATTATGGAAACGGAAATGGTGGATTATAGATAACCTGTGATTTCATTAAGAAAGGTTCCATATTAATAACTTATGATTATTTAAACATTAATATGTGAGAAAATTTGTATATTTTGGAACGCAAGGCGAAGAGTTATTGGGTGCTTATAATTTGTCAGATATAAAATTCCGCTTAAATTAAGTTCTTATAAGTAACTAACTCAATTTTTTTGATTTGTCTTGACATTTTTCTTGCGCCTCATCTCGTCAATTCTCCATCAAGTTAAAAATAAATAATTATTGGCAAACAATTTGATTTTAAGAGGCAACCATCACCGATAGACCTACACTAGGTTTCATATGGGTTATCATTTTAGAGACAAAGATCAAATGTCTCATTTGCATATAATTACACTGGTACTCATGCCTTCAACTCTGCTTTTCAACAGAATTTGAACTTTATGAATACAGTAACATCGACATTGCAAACTTTGATATTCCAAAGTACAGTCAGACATGGTAATAGATTCCTCGAATGAACCTCTTCACAAAGAGCTCTCTCTACTATTACTAAAACACATTACTAAAGTTACTAAACTACTCTATAACTAAAGTTTCAATAGACGCCGATCAGAGCACTAATTTCATACAATAACCTTGAGAAGAACCTCCTTAAAGTTAAACATAAAGTTCACGCCACAAAGTTCGAATTACAAATATAAACTTTAAATTAAGAACTCATTCCATAAAATTCGAAAATTTAAACGCATTTTCGCTTTTAACACCGGGATTCCAATCTTAAAACTTCAAAGGTCGTTGCAACCAGTTTTAAAGTGGCATTCTTTTACAAAGACTTTAAAAACTCATTAGTACAACAATGCATTCCGTGTTTTGTGTCCGGGAATGTCTCCCGGGATTGTTGAGTCCCGGGATGGGCAGCACTGTCTGCGAGCGAAATATTATAGTCATTGTTTCTTCAATTGCGATTCTAATGCAAACACTTAGGATTCAAAATTGAATGATGAGTGAGTGGGGTAAATATTTGGTATGTCAACGTAATTACAGTTAGATGAACTTTAATTGGAAGTTTTTGAGAAACATTTAAAAATTGAAACTTTCGCACCCTTTATTTTAGAGTGAATTTGAAATGGTATTGAAACCATTTTTAGGAGCCAGAACTGCAATGAAGCAGTTCCAATTGGTGCAAACTGGTGCAAGATAAAATACTAAAATTATCTACTGCCGTTCATCAATCAACTGATTTTGTATTACATTCAACATTGGTTTTTTCCGCGCCTCCCTTTGCGCTAAATTTTATAGCCTATAAGTACGTAGGAATAACGTAGCTTGCTGTTAGAGAAGAAGAAGAAATGAAAAAAGAAGGAATGTACAGAAAGTTCAAAACTATCACAAAATATAAAAAAAAAACTTAACTTTCATCGCTGTACATAAACGGAACTTCGATGTTCGTAATAACCAAACCTAATCTGTTCCTAGTAAAGTATAAAAAGATAAATTATTATAACCGAAAAAATGCCAAATGGCGTACAAATAAAAAAAGTTTAGATACCTTTAGCTTAGCTTCTCCAACATTGCACAACACCAAAACAGCCACTTACCATACCAAAATCAATTTAATCTTTCAATTTGATTATCAGCCATATGAACATAGTCAATAATTAGTATAAAAAACTTCGATCACAGCCCGGTAGCCGAATCAAACCAGTCTGATCATCAATATGGTATGATGATCATTTATTATTTTTATAAGGCCGCTAAGCTGTAATCATGTACGCGTTATTTATGGCGCATCCGAATTAATTGATGAAAACATTAAAATGAAATCGGATTTTTTGTACGGTTAGCAAGAAAAGTCGCTTAATATTAATACCAGCCTATTCTTATCGCACTGCAAGGAAAAGACATCTTCTCAAACAGAGAAGACACGAACATTGATCACCACGTTTACTTAAGGGGGATTGGCGATTTCAGACTTATATTAGTTTGACGTCAAGATATTCTCAAGATGTCTAAGGAAAAGTCACTTAAAACTCCCGTTTGTTTATTCTCAATTTATCAAAACAATCAACCACAGAACTCAACTAACAAATAGTCGGTGTAATTACAGTCACATTGGTGCCAATTCTCTTGTACACAAACTTCACTAAATTTTAGTTAAGTGCATCTTTCTCTTTCCGTTTCTTAAAGAAAAGGACAGAAGATACATTTTAGTTTAATCCTGTCAAATTAGACAGCGCCTGAAGAAAATTTACGTATATTTATACAGCAAGTTTTTAAATCGCGTCTAAATTATCTATGGAGGTCTAAATTTGACAGGACTTAACTAATATTTTATCTTCTGTCCTTTTCTTAATTATACTTCAGGCTTCGTCCTCGGGATTAGCAAATAACACTTGTAGTACCGCCTAGTGGTTCGCCAGTCTCACACTATAGTTGAGGGTAGAAAATAAAATTAAAAAATAAATTCACGTCAACAAGACAGTTGACCGACCCGCTTGCTTCATTCGCTTTTTAGTGCTCGCCACGATCACACGCTCGCGTCCCAAAAGTGCTAATTGTTTATTCCAAGTGCTTATCCAACATACCTAAACGGAAACGAAGAAGATTACGATCATCTGCTGCGGTAGTTCAAGAAATTAGAAAAGAAAGTGTTGCGAAGATGCCGTAAGTACGCTGAGTCGTTCCAACTCGCTTGATACTCGTTCCCGCTCGGAGTCTCCAGGTCAGTCATTGTGTATTTATTGTTTGTTAGTTTTATTGCTGCCGTACAAAGCCCGTTTAATAACGAGCTGGCGATAAATAAGTCGCCATAATGCATGTCCTTTAGGCAACGATTTTACTTGCCTTATTTACTTTTACATACATATCAAGTGTATCAAAACCTTTTGTCACGGTTTTATGTTTACTAAGAAGTAACTTGTAGATACTTACTTATACAGTGTGTAACTGAATTAATGCACTTGAGAAAATAGTTTGTTCAGATCGTTTAATCGAATCTTGATTTTTGTAATTTTTTATATGGGTAATATTTTATCCCAAAAATAATTAAACTTCGTAAATTGCTGTCACACTTCCGCTGTACAGTCAAAACAAACTAAAATGGATGAAATATCTACTACGCTAGACTCTTATGCAAGTGCGACGGTATGCATGCGTAAATTTGTAATGTGACTATAAATTTCTCCCACAATCTGTACAACAAATTTATATAAAAAAAAAAAACACTGTTTTAAACTTAATAATAAAAAATCAGTGTATGTATTATGATTATAACATAATATTCTAATTTGGGTGTCTGGTGGTGTGCGCTTATTCCGGGACATACTGCATACAAATTTTTACAATACATTTAATCAATCAAGAAAAGTGTTGACTAAATTAGCTAAATAGGTTACATTTCATACCTATTGGGTTTAACTACCATTCGTAAAAACTCCTACGATATTTTAAGAAATTTTATCTTTGCAAGTTTACCTACTCAATATCAAAATAAAATAATAGTTATGCGAACAGTATGTTAGGACTGTTTCTTAACTAATTGTCAATAAATTAGTGTGACTCAATCGTGATATTTTACATAAATTTTATTTTTATAATAAAACATTACTTACACCCGTGATAGTTATAGTTACATAGCCGGGTTTGCGTACTTCTCTGGAGTTGTACTACCCAATAAAAGCTTTGCGGACAGTATTCTAGGACTGTTTCTTAACTAATTGTCAATAATTAGTGTGACTTACTTGTAACATGGTACTTACACAACTAAATATTATTATAACTTGGAGCTGTACTACCTGACAAATTAGTCTTGCGAACAGTACTTTGGTCTGTTTCTTGACTAGTGTAGGTCAGTAATGATGACGTAGATGGGTTTGCGTACTTCTCTTTGGAGCTGTAACTACCCGATAAATTAGTCTTGCGAACAGTACTTTGGTCTGTTTCTTGACTAGTGTAGGTCAGTAATGATGACGTAGATGGTTTGATACTTCTCATTGGAGCTGTACTACCTGACAAATTAGTCTTGCGAACAGTACTTTGGTCTGTTTCTTGACTAGTGTAGGTCAGTAATGATTACCTAGATGGGTTTGCGTACTTCTCTTTGGACTGTACTACCCGATAAATCGTCTTGCGAACAGTACTTTGGTCTGTTTCTTGACTAGTGTAGGTCAGTAATGATTACCTAGATGGGTTTGCGTACTTCTCTTTGGAGCTGTACTACCCGATAAATTTGTCTGGCGAACAGTACTTTGGTCTGT
Source organism: Athetis lepigone (assembly GCA_033675125.1). Classification (NCBI taxonomy): domain Eukaryota; kingdom Metazoa; phylum Arthropoda; class Insecta; order Lepidoptera; family Noctuidae; genus Athetis; species Athetis lepigone. The sequence continues at coordinate 19,266,185 of CM066244.1, read as the reverse complement.
TTCATGACTAGTATAGGTATCGGTGGTTTTCAGATCAAGAACGTAATAACAACGTTCCAAACCTACTTGACGGTATTGTTGATTCTGAGCCATGTGCGGAGACGCTCGTCGACCCGCCGCCGCTAGCGCCGTGGAGCCGGTGACAAATACTGAAGAGCCTGAGTCAGCTGATACGCTAAACAGTACAATACTCGAAATACTGGGCGAAGATCCTACTATTTCGAATATTTTCGGCCCCGAAATTCATAAGGACTATTGCGGAGTAATTGAAAACTAGTTAATGCTCCTGTATTAAATGCCGAAATTAACGCGGCTATTTCCGACGTTAATGCCAAACGCGACAAAAATGTTGAAATTAGACAGAGACAAATTTCTACTAATTTCTCGCTGACATGAAAAAAAAAAAAAATGACAATGATCCCGAGTTAATAAGCATTGTTTTCTTTTGCATTAAGGGATACAAAATCCCATTTAAATAACTTCATAATTTATTAGGTAATAGAGCTATGTCAAAATGTCAACCTACCGATGGTCAGTTTTTATCTAGTATATTTCTAGTGTCTAAAACAAATGGCAAATATAGTATCATCCTAAATTTTAAAAAGAACTTAAAAAAAAAAAATATTACAGCATTTTAAAAAATGACAGTATTAAAATTAATAACAAAAATAGATTTAAAAGATGCTTACTATTTTATAAGTATTCAAGAAAATATTTAAGATTTAAAGTTCAACAACTGTACGAATTTAACGTTCTACTATTTTGCTTAAGCACTGCCCCATATATATTCACTAAAATAATGAAACCTATTGTCCGGTTACTACGTTTGGCAGGCCTAATATCTATTAATTACTTAGATGAGTCATACGACAAATTGTTTGTACAATACTGTACAATCTAAGAAATTAATTACATCTCTCGGATTTTTAATTAATGAGGATAAAAGTTTAATGATACCTAGTCAAGTATGTACATTTCTAGGTTTTGTATTAGACTCTGAAAACTTCCAGATCACGTTACCTTCGGGAAAAATAGTTCGCGTCAAATCAGAAATTAAAAATATGCAAGATACGTGAATTTGAACAAATGGTCGAATTACCAGTTTCAGTTTTTCCAGCTGTAGAATACAGCTTGCTATGTACTAAACTATTTGAACGCGTAAAACATTTAAACTTAAAACCTGATGATAACTATGATAAATTTATGAATATATCTAGTGTGTTACTACCTGATCTAAGATGGTGGTATGATGCAATACATATACCGTTTTGTAGCACGATACGCATGATCTGAAAATTTTCTCAGATGCCTCAAATACGGGGTGGGGGGCTGCTGTGGCAAAGAGAGGGCTAGCGGGTTGTGGAGTAATCAAGAGAAGACACAACATATATAACTACTTGCGGCCTTCCTTGGTTAAAAGTATTTGCTAAAGATTTAAATAACTGTCAAATTTTACTCCTCATCGACAACACTACAGCCGTCTCTTACATTAATAGGATGGAAGGTATTTCGTTCCCCCACCTCACTGACATCACTAGTCAGCTGTGGCAGTGGTGTGAATGTCGCAAATTGTACATCATAGCTCATTACATTAGCTCATTAGACAATAACACGGCAGATGCCGAGTCAAGGCGGACTGGGCATACCAGGAAATTGTCTCAACGTATGGGGTACCTCAAATAGACTTATTTGCCAGTCGAATAAATACTAAATACTCTGCTTAGATCTCCTGGCACAGAGACCCCAATGCAATGGCAGTTAATGCATTTTCAATTTCCTGGGCCAATATTATTTCTATGCTTTCCCACCTTTCTCTGTCGTTTTAAAGACACTGAGAAAGATAATTACAGATAAGACTAGGGGCGTACTAGTCGTACCACATTGGCCAACAGCTACCCAATTTTTAAAAAAGCCTTTTATTGTCTGATCCAGTTGTGTTTAAGGCAAATGCAAATCCAATTTTATGTTCCAGTTCTAGCGATCGCGACATATACACCAAACTTAATTAAACCCCGGTGGCAGGGAACTTATGCGGACGGCGGCGGCGTGGGTAAGAACAAGCGTATCTCCGTCAGCAGTTAATGTGATGTTGGCGTCTATTTCTGAAAACTCCTATAAACAATATGATGTTTACTTACGGCTCTGGTATGGTGATTTGTATAACGCTTCGATTCCACAAATAATTAATTTCCTAAACATTCTCTATGAAGAGGGATATCAATACGGGACGCTTAATTCTTGTAGATCCGCGTTTGCCCTACTCATGGGAAATAATTTAGGAGAAGATGATAGGATCAAAAGGTATTTTAAAGTATATTTCGGATACGTCCTCCTTTACCCAAGTATGAAATAACATGGGATACTACAATAGTAATAAATTATCTCAGCCAGTTTTATCCCAACGAAACGTTATCCCTTGAAAACCTTTCGAAAAACTTATCACTCTCATTGCTCTTTTGACTGCGCACAGAGTACAGACCTTGTCAAAGATTAATTTTAAAAACATAGAATTGTCCTCTTCTAAAGTAACTATCAAAATACCTGACCTCTTAAAAACAACACGCTAAGGATGTTTGCAGCCATTGTTAGTGTTACCGTTTTTTGAGGAACGACCCGAAATAATATGTCCTGTCTTGACTTTACTTACCTAACTCGAAAAATCAAGCCCGTTGCGAAAGAATATTGACTCCCTCTTCATAAGCTTTAGAAAGCCTTACAATGCTGTCGGTTCTCAAACCTTGAGTAGGTGGATAAAGGACACCCTGCGCAATAGCGGTATCGATGTGAACATGTCCACCGCGCACAGCACAAGGCACGCCGCTACATCCGCGGCTCTTCAGCTATGCGTCAGCCTAGATCGAATAAGAAAAACCGCTGGATGGAGCGGCTCGTCAAGCACATTTTGGTTCTTTCTATAATAGAACCATAGGTAATGTCAATAACAATGGAAATGATTGTTTTGCCAGAACAATTGTAAACAATAACTCAAATGAAGCGTAAGATAAGCTGATTTATAATTATTTTCTTATATCTGTTTGTAAAATTGAGGAATAAACAAAATATTTCACTCTACTATCTCTAAAAGTCTACAAGTGTTATTTGCTAATCCCGAGGACGAAGCCTGAAGTATAATTAATGATTAAACGAACTTACCTAGTGAAGTTCTATCATAATTATGCGAAGGCTTCGTCCGAAGGGATTAGCAACCCTCCCTCCCATTTGTTAACCCTTTATTGTGTGTGAAATATTCAAGATGCGGCTACTCTCTAAACTAAATGAAGCAAGCGGGTCGGTCAACTGTCTTGTTGACGTGAATTTATTTTTTAATTTTATTTTCTACCCTCAACTATAGTGTGAGACTGGCGAACCACTAGGCGGTACTACAAGTGTTATTTGCTAATCCCTTCGGACGAAGCCTTCGCATAATTATGATAGAACTTCACTAGGTAAGTTCGTTTAATCATTAATTATATGGTAAGAGAAAGATGCACTTAACTTAATTTTACGTTAGTTTGTGAATAAGACAATCGGCACCATTGTTACTTATTTTTGTTTTTGGGATGAAATACGCCTCGCAGAAGCGAGGAGTCAAAAGTTGCCAATATAATTTACAAATAGGCGTCACTATGTTTTTCATTAAATAAAATAAAAAAAACGTAGTATTCCGTGTTTGAGTAATGAGTAAAAGTGAGAGTTAACCGCCTTTTCTTGCCAACTGTACCAGTTTATTTGAACTTAGTAACGCGTACTATGGGAAGAAAGTGAATTATAGAACTAATAGGAATTGATTGATTTCATAGTGATTTGTTTAACTTGAAAATAATAATATTTTGGGTATAGAAATCTAGTTAAATAGGTTAGTTAGCAACTTTCATATTTCGTTTATGTAACGCCCTTATTAAGATTTGTTATCAATATTTTTTTACAAATACATACAACATGGATGACACGACGGCAGAGCAATGTGATGCTAGAAAACCATTAACGTACATAAAAAAAAAACATAAAAAATCCATACAAAACCAATATTGCTCACGTGTTTTGAGACGGACTTTTTTTCATATAAAACTTTGTCTTACTTTACTGGTAAGAAAATTTAACACAATTTCCGAATGTTCTTTTTTATGTACCAAAAAAGGTGTTTTGAAAAATTAAGAAGTATTTATCTTACTGTGAAAAGGAAACGCCATGCCCTAATTATTACAGGTCTGCCGCAGTAGTTTAGGCTGCACGTTGATGCATGCATCAGTCAGTTATATCTTTAAATAGGAAAAAAGAGAAATATGTCTGGAGAAAATTCAACGCTCGTTAAAAACGTTTTCGCCAACTTACGCCGAAAAAAAACCCTAACTACAGAACTTAAGCTCGTAATACACCGACCATACAATTGGCGACGAGTGAACTTGCGATTGTATGCGTTCGCGCACTTTCGCGGCCGCGGGCTGATCACACAATATGAACGCTTTCTATACGACTGAGCCAACTGTCAGATGTAAGCCTGTGGTTAGACGGCGGCCAATGTTTTGGCAAGTTTTTATTGAACCATTTCTAGAAACAATTTTTGTAGAAAAAGTCGCTTTATTTTAGAACCCGATTAAATTTTAGTTATTTAATAATGTACACTTTACTAAAGAGGATTTATGGCCGAATGCATTTTTTACCACGTAATCAATAAAAAACGGTGATAGCACAGCAGGTATATGTTTTTAATAAAAGTGCTTGTTATATGAATGAAAACAAATACTTAGTGAAGGAATGAAACATGTCAGACTTAATAAACTTTGAAATTAATAAAGAATCGGTCTATTGTATTTGTAAGAATATTTTAAACCACTTGAATTGCATGCTAAATCACTGTTAATTGCGTCATAATCGATATATGTCAGGAGTTGCACAATTTAAAATTGCCCGTGTAAGCACGCCTTAAGATTTATTGTGACTGCTACATTTTTTTGTTCACACCTATAGCAGCTGCCTTTTTTGTAAGAAATAATTTTGTCTCTGATCATTGCAAAAAATTTGGGCCTGAATTTTTTTGCGAATTGCTCCTTAAAACTGGCAGAATGACGGATTTTATGTGAATAGAAAGTTTTTGAACGTTTTACCAATTTGAGGATGTTTGTGGAAAGATCAAAAGTTAATATGCGTACCAATACTAGCAGTTTTCGACTTTGCCTGCCCGTTTTTATACAAACTACTTTCAGCACCTCTTTTACGTCGTAAGTGGATGAATTTTCAAAAATCGCTGCTTAGTCCACCATAAAAGAGTAAAAGAAAAAAAAAAGTCATACAAGAATCACTGAAATTTCAGTTTCCAGCTTTAAAGGTTTCGGCTCTTGACTACCTTTAAAAACCGCGCGCGCGTAAAGAGACAGCTTTATAAATTATACAAAAAATATAAAGTCTTAAGTTATCAGGCATAAATCTCTAAACTAATTTTGATGCAGTCATAGAGTAGATAAGCTTAAACCCCAAGAAAGAAGATACATTATTATAATTTTTAATCTATGTCTTCATAAGGGTTAGTAGCGTTATGACTACATCTCGATAAGACTAAATAGCAGATATGACTAGTTCGCTATAAAGTACTCATCGGTACCGACATTCACACAGACGAAGTCACGGACTAAACTAAACTAAATATATATTTCTATCTGGTAGATTAATACCCTGTCGCAGTTTGGCTCTGTGTAGGTGCTATTACGTATACAAATTAGCTACACCATACAGATTTAGATCAAATACATAATTTATAAGACCTAGATAACGGTTGATAAATATCTGTGTAACTTTAGAATCTAAGTTAGGTAAAAGTTTATTAGGAGGTTATGTGGTATCAATATATTCGCCCCTATCGGTCCATATAGAGAAGGCATAAAAACGATGCAATAGAATAAATCAATAAATAAAAAAAAATATTAATACATCCATTTATCCAGACAGATAAAAACAAATAATCATGCTCATTACAAAAAGTTTATCCTGGGATTCCTGGGTGAGAATCGAACCCACCCACGAAGCACTAAACCAACAAGCCCGTAAATTATAAATCGACCTTAATTTAGATTTCTGCACTTCTTATAAATAGAAATTATACTAAACCTAGCTCTCATGCAATATACCTACTCGAAAACGCATACAACCTTTTCCCATGCATACTAAAAGTGGCTTAACTTGACCTTTTAAATTAGGAAACCTTTAATATAATTTTAATCATCCCTTGATACACAGTACTTTGTACCTATAGGTAGAGCCCAACAAATTGCAAATCGAGTGTGAATTCGAAATATTTACAACCACATTTATTCTTTCTTCTCACCCAATAAAAAAATACCATGAAACATCACACTTCCGTTAATCAATATTAATCAAACTTTCAAATCAAACCACATACTGGCTGGTTAATTAACAAGATTTATTTACACCATAAAAAAGAAACGTAACAAAATATGATCCCATCAAATCATCTAGCATACATTTTATAATTATGTTCAAGAACTCTATAATTATAACAAGGTGTGAGAATTCATGTAAAATTTAAGTTTATATCAAGTTCTTGATTTATTGATCATTTGGCTATTTGGATATGAAGTTTGTGGGAAAATGAAGCTTGGTGTTATTTAACTAGAGATTAAAGTCATTGCAGACTTAAATACTTGATACTGATTTCAGTTCAATACTAGTACCTGAGAAAAAATTGCTTTTACAGACAATAAAAAATACTACGGATAAAATCCTATAAAAGTTTCCTTATTCCTTTTTAGAAGCGGAGCCTTAAAAACTATGAACTTTACTTACAATATTGAGAAGGTTAAAGGTGTACCACTTGCCTCGGAAAACACGTAAAGCTTTAAGGCCCGTATTAATAGACGTCACTTAATTCTGAGACGCTCTCAAGTTTCTTGCTGTCCTTGTCATTCTAAAGGAAAAAAATGGTTGCCTGTAAAGTCGGTTTTACGGGCGAAGATTTTACGTGACAACGTCTTTTACCGATCATAGTTGAGTGGGAGAGAGACGCAAGGCATTCGGCGGGCCTCTCTCTCGTTCGGTGACTCATCGTAACGTTACCGAGCGTTACACTTTTTCATAAGTGACTCCCAGCCGCAACCTAATTTAAGACGTTGTCACGTCAAAAATTAGGACAGCAATAGACTTGAGAGCGTCGCGTCGCTCAGTTGAGTGACGTATATTAATACGGGCCTAAGTCTTCTAGACAGCAGCTACGCGTAATCAGTACTCAGAAAGTTTGACAATCACGCATTTGAAGCAGACCCTAACATATTTGGAAAACGTAATCAAAAAACCCAACATTCTTTGCTCTTTTGCAACTTTGTTTCTGTTTTATGTAATTTCCACCAACTTCCGAAATTGCAGTTGAGATTTTTTGATTATCAAATTATTGTTTATTTCGCTTTTTTTAATTAATATACTCTTTGTCTATCCTACAACTGAGACAAATTCAAAGACACTCATAAGTCGAAATCCGTTTTAAAACGGTTCAGGCTGTAGAGCGTGCCATAGAATTAGACATACATACATACGATTGAAAAACATTTAAACCCTTTTCTGCGGTCTGGTAGAAAACCCAGGAGTTGATTACATGCGCACTAGATACAGCCCCCCTAGACAAGTGGCATTGTAGAATAGATAGCGAAAACGAAGATTGTCAAATGTATGGAGATGTCAATTGTTTAGCGAAAGCTCATGTCAATTCCATACATTTGACAATCTATTCGTTTCCGTTTTCTATTCTACAATTCCACTTGTCTAGGCCCTCTGACCAGACACACCCCCAATAACTAGAACCTTGTACACAATTCAAAGATCAACTTGCCAACTGCATACGCCATCAAATTGATCATGCGTAGGCTTGTCATACGTCGGGATCAATTAAATCAATTGGGTGCGAGCTTCGATCATAGCGGGTCCAAATTCCGAACAGAAGTGTGTCATACCAATTGATGTGGGGGCACGACTGTGTCCCGCCTAGTCATATACTTAAGTTTTTGCGTCAAATGAACGCGCCCTTGTGTAGAAATGACATCAATTGACCATCGTGTTGTAGACATGACGGCTATGTATGGTCTGGGTTAGATGTCTAGATTTCGCAAAGTGATAATCTGTTTTTAGATTTTTGTTTGCTTTGTCTTCATTATGATTAGTAGGTGCGACCAATATTTAATCAGAAGAATATTATTACTGTTCTTTACACCGAACTTAACACTGGACTGCGGATATCTGATAATCAGTCACTCCACGAAAACACTATTAGCTCTAACTTTAATGGAGGAAAACCCTAGGGAGATGATGAAGATTAGTAAACTAAATACTAAAAGAAAAAAGAAGTAATGAGTATCAATTTTACAATTGAAAACCCAGAACAAGATGATAAGGGAGGTTGCGTAAAAGCAGGAAAACGGAGTAAGGCAAGAAATTTAGATATTTAAAACAGAGATGTTATTAATTAATGTTAATAGGCACTGACAGAAGCAATGCTAATCAAGACCAGACTACTAGAAGCCAACAATTAAAAGATCAGCTGCCAAGTTCATGCACCACAGTTGAGGTCAACGCACTCTGTGAGAGTGACGTAATGTACGGAAGTCATTACTGAACTATTGTTATCGCAAAATTAGTTTCTTAGTTAAAATGGTCGTAAAAACTGGATGTTTTAACGTTTCTAAATTGATGCTGTAATTGTGTTTTGTATTTTTGTTGCCTTTTTTTGTATATTTTGCTTGGGTAATAGATTTGTTTTAAAGGAAGCGTCGTTTATTTCTTTTAATATATTTGGATGCTATTTCATTGAAGAATTTTCCAAAGATTATCAATACCAATTATAACATTTAAAGTATCATGATCCATACTAATATTATAAATGGGAAAGTGTGTCTGTCTGTCTGTCTGTCTGTTTGTCTTTCTTTCACGGCAAAACGGAGCGACGGATTGACGTGATTTTTTAAGTGGAGATAGTTGAAGGGATGGAGAGTAACATAGGCTACTTTTTGTCTCTTTCTAACGCGAGCGAAGCCGCGGGCAGAAGCTAGTAGACAATAATACTGTCCCTGGCACCCATAAAACAAGTTCAACTTTAGGTGCCAGAGGATCACAATAAGACTGGTAAGGAATGATTAGGCATTAAGTCCACCTTTGTACCATTGTGGATGAAGTTTAAATAAATTAATGAAAGACTCCGCTACTGTGTCAACCACGGCGTCACTTGACGAATGATTACTGGAAAAATATGAGGAACTGACCTGAAAGAAAAAGACACAAGGAACTAATCAACACCAAGCAATGAGGAGTTCTCGATAAACCTCGACTCGAGCGAATCGAGATTTCATAACGATTATTACTTTTGAGAATCGACTTTCGTTTTTGTCTTCGGGCGCTTTACGGATTATAATCGATTCTTTATATGTGTGGTTTTTATTTTAGATACTATCGCATGGCTTGAGGGCGATAGTGTTGTTTTAATGCCTTGTAATCGATGTACAAGCGATTCGATTCGATTGTTATTATTTTGTTCTGATTATGTAGTAGGGATCGGTTATTTGATTTAATGAGTAACTATTACTACAATGATGATGAGTTTATCTTTACGCCCTTTAACTCTTACGTCATGCATGAATGAGCTCTTAAGAGCTTCAATGGCTTTAATAACTATTTTGACGATATATGTAATTGGCGTAGTGATTGTGCGTCGCTGGTTTGATTCTTGTAACGGACAAATACTTGTGTTTGTTTCAGTTTTGCCTGTTTGTGTATTTAGGTTTACATACGGTGCAGGATACACTTCTAGTGTGTGCCAATATATTATTAAAAAAACTACTGTTAATGTGGACGAATGGAGACAGAGAGGAAGGCGAAACATTGGATGGAGTGTTTGGAATGATGATACTGGGGTGGTAAACGCTACCTATTAATGCCAAACCACCACCCCGGTGGCTAGCTTAAAGGAGGCAGGAGGGAATAAACCTGAAAGATATAGGAGTTAGTGATAGTATAAAAGCAGCCAGAACGGAATGGAAAAAGAAAACATATTACGCCAAACCCAAAACCCTAATTGACGAGACAAGGGCAAGATAATTATCAATATATCATATTGACCGAAGCTCGGCCTGGAGAAGAGAAAACATATGAAAAAATTGTCTTGGCGTTTTGTATTCTTGTGAAACACATTACTATGATGTAAATGAACAGAAGCAGAAGCTGGTATTACCATATTCTAATCACAAATTAAATCTGAAGGTATATCCAGTACGCCGCTTTGATTACAGTACTATCTTAGATCGTCGCAGCGGATTTATGTATATGTCGCAGAAAGATGGCTGCACCGGTGTGAAATAATTAAGTAAATATGTATAGCTAAAGATATTGCTATGTAAGGAGACAGGACATGCCTGCCTTGCTAAGTATGTAAACAGTTGGTCCCGTGGATGTCATTCGTAGAACTTAGACAGTTGTAACGGGTAGTCAGAAGTCAGAAAGTGTGACCAGTCTAACCAAGCGGTATCTTGTCGCCCATTAACAGCATTGTGGAGGGGTGATAGCTTTACGTAAAACATTGGTATTCAGTTGAAATAGGTTGGTAGCTGCCTCCAACATAGTTGGGAAAAGACTAGGGAAATGATGATGTATATCAGCTGTCTGGTTATTATAGTACAGGCTCTGCTTAGTTTGGCATCAGATGGCCGTGTGTGTATTGTTCCAAGATGTTGAATTTATAAGATACTAGCGACCCATCCTAGTTTCGCATGGATGTTACAAATATTTGAAAATCCCGTTTTTTTTTTCAAACAAAATAGATGTATTTTTTTTTTAATATAAACCTACCTTTTAAATTACTCTTGATCGAATAATTAAACGTCACTTAATTTTAAGACCCTTTCAGAAGTGTTGTTGTCTTTGTCATTCGAAAGGAATAAAGTAAGGACGGTAACATATTTGACGGGAGACATTTTAAATTGTATAATTATAGTATTCGGCCATCTATCTATAAAAGTTCCATCAAAGGCCTTATCAAAATTAATTGCGTATTTTAAAGATTATGTATCTTTAACGACGCAAAGTCACTATGTTTTATACTATGAAATGAAGATAATTCGGGTGAAACCACGGGGTACAGCTAGTAAATAAGTCAACATCAAGCCACATAGCGGTAAAACTAACAAATCATTCCATCTGGAAGCGGGTACGCGCACAATTGTCGTGTTAGCTTGCGAATGGAGAGCAGGAAGACCTAATAATACCTGTCTGGGCGCTAGTGATGTGCTCGAATATCGATGTCGATACGACGAGCTCTTGTTACTGACCTGTTTTTTATTTGAAAGGGATTTGAGGATGTGAGATCTGTATGTCGATGTAGAAAATAATACAGTTATTTAAAGACTTGGATTTCTTGTTGTTTTTTAATTTTTAAAATTTCTAATGTAATTTAGTATTTATAAATAAACACATCACCTGGCAGCGCTGGAAAAATACATTTTCAAAAGAATGCAGTCCATTTACTAACTCAGCTATACCGATAAACCACTATGCTTCATTTGTTTTATGACTAACGTCAATGTAAACACACAAACAGTCCATTTGAATCCATCTTGTTGTTAAAGTTAATTGGAATTTGTCAGTGTTTATTGCTGTGATAAATCTCAAAATGATCTATAAAAGGAGATGTTATCATTATTTGTTTGTTAAATGACAGACGTGACAGTGTTATAGTGACATAAGTGACAGTATCGTTTCCAAGGAATTGGGACAGACCAATTAAAAGTTTTGTCCGGCTTTTTTATTGAGGGACTCCTTAAAAATAGAAGAAAAAAATACATTATAATTCAAATAATGTTTCTTTTTTGTTTTCTCTTAAAAAAAATTGATGCAGCATGCGTGTAGATTAAGCTAGATTAATATTAAAGATAATTTCTATTAAATTTTTTTGCCAGATTCATTTAGGATAATTATTATTCCATTTTCTTAAACTAAATATGTACCTAAATAATAAGAACGCATGCACAAAACATACATATTAGTATATTATTATATTTATTGAGTTGCGGAAGTTTTTGATGACGTCCTGTAAATTTTGATAATTCGGGACAAACTACTGTTTTTTTTTATGTCAAAGTAAAACCATATTTGGCTCGACCCAGATTTTATAACAGGTGGATAAAAAGGTTTCTTTGACGCAAAAAAACTCACACACCGGACTTAGTATAGACGCATTTCTATAATCACCCACTCTTGTCACTTCCCTACATTATCGAAAAAACATCGCTTCATAAAAGTTAATTACCAGCATAATTCCTTTTAACGCCTAAAAATATTTCAAAACATATCGATATAAACCTGTCCCATCTCTAAAGGTGTGGAATTACGACTGGTTGTAGAGTCAGCGCTTGTAGGCTTCTCTTGACAATCTCGGCGTTGTTGTGCACTTCGCGGAAAACCGGCCGAAATTAGACACGATAAAAATAACCGTTCTTTCTCACTTGACGATGTTTTAATCTGTTGAAGTGATTATGTTGTGTATTGTAGAGACACTGGCTGATAGTGTCATATTAAAACCTTTTTACATTATTTGTTCGTGATGAGATAAAATATATTTAAACTAAGAAAGACTTGACAGCCCCTAAGGGCCTATTTCACCAACTCTAAGTAAAGTGTCAAGTTAGCTAATAATTGGTTAAAGTCACCCGTGACTACACATGCCAATTTCACCACCTCCAAGTAGCACTACTTATAAGCTTAACTGGCCCGTAACTTACTAGCCACCTCATCTGCCCAATAGAGTCTTTACTTGGCGGTTAAAAATATTTGCCACGTGTTTAGAACGGTTGTTCTTTTGTGCAATCCCTTTTTTTTTAACCTTGCACGACCATCTGGTCCCAAACTAAGCAGAACTTGTATTGCGGTAACCAGACAACTAAATTTGCTTGATTTCGGACATATTTGACTACCTACAAGTTAAGCGAAGTACCTATGCAGTGAACCGAGTGAATTGTTGTATAAAACATAAAATAATTTTAAAGAAATTAAATGATAATTCGTAGACGAGAATTGTTTTTTAATTGCAGAAATGATTTTATACTTTCAGTACCGTATCAACCTAAATACATTTCTAGGCTATGCTGCCCCGATGTGGTTTGGGGAGCAGTTTATAATGGAAGTGTATAGCTTAACCTTACCACGACCAACCGAAAGCGGGCTGTCGCGCTGCTGTTGTCTTTCTATTGTGTCTCGAATCACGTGTGTTTAAAGGTTTAATAAGTGCCCAGGCCTACCTAAACTTTATACCTACGCTCCGTTGCGTCAACTATTTATTTTAGAAATCAATCCGTCTCAACTAAAACACTTTAGCGTTAAAAAATAGACTTTATTAACGTTAAAATGCGGCTGATATTTGTAGTGTCAGTCCTCCAAGAATAAATAACAGAATGCCGTATTGTAAAAAAAATATTACCCTATTGAAAATCACAAAAAAAACAAAGAAGCTAAAAAAAGACACGAATGTCAAAGTCAACTGCAAATGACGTTTGTCCAGAGACAATTGACGTAATATTGAACGAATGAGACGTATGATCTTGACATCTTTCAGTTAAACCAATGAGTTACTACTTGAAGCTTTGTTTTCGATGGTGAAATTGACAGAAGATACTCATAGCTTTTACTTGCCAGTTAACGCTAATTGGGAATTAACTAATCAACACTTTACTTGAAGATGGTGAAATAGGCCCTAAGGCTGACAAGCGGTCGTAATAAAATTAATAAAATACAAAAATATAAAATAATGATTAAATATTTCTTTTATTATTAAATATAGTTGTCCCGGTACAATAGAGGTCCCTCTGGCCTCTACAGTATATTAAATCCTCGAACACACGTGATTCGAGATATAATAAAAAGACTAAAGAAGCGCGACAGCCGGCTGTTGTTTAATCGTTGAAAGGTTAATACTTTTAAATACTTAATACCTGGTACTAAGTAATACTTGGTAATAGGTTATACTTGTTATTTCTATTATCAGTGAATACAGATAAATTTCAAAGATTTGTATGTAACTAGAGGTTGCAATCGAATATTCGAATATTCGAATTATTCAAATACTCTTTCCAAATTTATATTCGAATAGTAAATAAATATTTATTCGAATATTCGAATATTACCAAAAAAAAATCAGTTTAAAGTCTATGTTGATAGAGCTTGAAAATTGTTGTTGGCAACAACACTGCTTGACTCGATGCCATTTTGTCACTTACAGAACACGTTGTTTGACACTGGCAATGGTGGCAAACGGTGCCAAAAGAAGAAAAAAAAACGTTGTTATTTATGTGTGGGTGGCGTGTGTGTTGGATCATTTGGTTCCCTTCAAAATGGTTGAGCTATTTGGTGCCAATCCATACGTCATGTTCGTGAACGGGCGCTGTCTGCTGAGACTGGTCATCTCTTAACTGCCACAGTTATTTTAAAAATTGTTCTGCTTATTTTCTATATTTACAATGCCTCTTCTAACATGTACGACTTGTTACGTTGTTCTCACATAGTACCTTAGATTCAAATGAATGATGTAACCAAATTTTTGTAATAAGCATATTGATTTTAAAAGAGTGTCCATGGAGTTTCTTGCTCGCTCTTCTCCATGTGATCTACTTTTTGGAACGAGCAACTAGCTTCAATTTTCTGACAGACTGACACCTTGACGATTCGAAAGTACCTGTAAATGGTTTATTTGAATAAAATAGTTTTGACTTTTGACTTTTTTGACTTTTGTAAAGTGGTGCATTTTCTTTTTTGAAGTGATTTTAGATACTTCTATTTTGTTTTTATTATTAAAGAGAGAGAACGACTTTGAAATTTATTTAAGAATTTTATACTTAATATGTGAATCTGATTTTTTTCCGAATTAATATTGACGAATTTGATTTTTTAGTGACATGTGATAGTTTTTCTTTTTATTATTAACGAGCGAGAGAGAGATGTTTATTTTGTTCTTATTATTAACGGAAGAGTTGAATTTGTTCAAAAATGTTATAATAGGTAAATCTCATTTATTTCCGAATTATAATTGATGAATCTGATTTTTCAGTGTAATATTGCATATTATGAAAATAATACTGTAACGTTTTTACGACACATTTACGTATGTATGTAATACTTTTTGTTTTATTATTAACAAGAGAGAAAGACATTTATTTCTCGTAGAGGCGATCCTGTCCTTGTAGAGGCGATCGGCGGCGGTGACCTCTCGCGCCCGGCGCTGGTTCAGGCCATGCTTCGGGGCGAGGCGGAATGGGATGCCGTCGCCTTCTTCTGCGAAGCAGTTATGCTTGTGAAGGAAGCGGCGGCGCGCGAGAGGTAACGGCGAGCCTCTCGCCCCCGACTAAGACCCAGGCGAAGACGTCGAGAGTCGCAAGACGACTACCGGCCACCGTAGGCGCAGTTCTGCGGATGGCGAGCGATGAGTAGCTCGTGGCCCGGCGAGGACCAGGACCGCGTCGATGGCGCGTTTTGTTCCACGCGCGCCTCAAAGAGAAGAAGTCAGCACAAGAAGGGGCTCAACAGGGCCACGCCTGCCGGTGTTGCGGAATGTTTATAATAGTTACCGTGACTTTGGAACATAAAGGGCAATCGAAGGAACATGAGTGGGTTTTAGTCAGTAAAAGTCTGACACGCCCTCCCGCCGCACCCAGGACGGGAGTAGTCATTTGATGATTTCCCACTCACCAAAAAAAAGACATTTATTTTGTTTTTATTATTACCGAGAGAGAGACTTATAAATTTGTTTAAAAAAATTATAATTGTTTTGATGAACATTTTCATGTAATTGTTTTAAAATTTTGTTGAATAAGTAAATAATTATTGTGCTAGGTTTACTTATCTGCATAAAAATAGAATTCCTAAACCAATAAACGCTGATATTCTGTGTTTTATATTTTTTTCTTAAATATTCGAATAAAATTCGAATAGCACTGAAAAAATATTCGAATATTCGAAAATTAAAATTATCGAATTTTTGCAACCTCTATATGTAACACGAAGCTGAGGAGGCAAGACGATAGTAAAGTAGGTATCTCTATATATTTCTATAAATATAAAGAGACGAGCCTCTGTTGGGGCCTCTGTTGTTTCTATTGTTTATTAATGACTTACCTCAGTCAATAAAGCATGAAAGTGTATTATTTGCCGATGATACAACAGTTATTGTTAAGTGTAATGATGAACAAAATTATGACATTGAAATAAATGCAACTTTAAATGACATTATAAAATGGTTAGATACTAATAAATTAAAATTAAATATCTCTAAAACTAACGTGATTTATTTTAAAACGTTTAAAACGAAACATGTACATCTCAATGCCGCATATAATAATAGCAGCATAGAGCAAGTACGTACTACAAAATTCTTGGGTGTAACACTTGATGAGCACTTTACTTGGAGGGATCACATTGAAAGAGTTTCAAAAAAAATTAACCAGTTTGTATTTGCTCTAAAAAAGGTTAAAAACATTACCTCGAGGCATACTGCCTTAATGGTGTATCACGCATGCGTCTGTTCTGTTATCCGATATGGTATAGTCGTGTGGGGAAACTCTTCCCAAATATCTAGAGTGTTCATTGCTCAAAAAAAATGTATTCGTACAATTTACAATTTACAATGGTCCGACTCTTGCAGGCCTATATTCAGATCGCATAACCTTTTGACTGTCCCCTGCATTTATATCTATGAAATTGCTAGGTTCGTAAAGTCTAACATGGTACTGTTTGAACGAAATGATAACAGGAATAAGCGAAAAGTTACACATTTAGATTTTGAAATGCCCATTCCTAGGCTAGAACTCTTTCGGCGGAGCTGCGTTTACATGGCTCCACTAATTTTTAATGCCCTCCCTAAAACAATTACGCAACTGCCCTTCAGGAAATTTTGCGTGATGTTACGAAAGTGGTTGGTACAAGAATGTTTTTATTCAATTGATGAATTCTTTAAGAAATATAATTGTAAATTTTATAGACATAAATAAATTATCAACTTTTGACCTATTTTTATACAATTGCATGCCGTAAACTGGCCGAATATGTGAAACGTATCCATTTAGTTTTAAGACCTGTAACCACCATATTTGATGCAATAAATGATTATGATTATGATTATGATTATGAGCTGTTTGTTAGTAATAAAGAGACTACTGAAATATGTTTGACTTGTATTTCTTTTTAAGACGTGGAGGCGTAGTGGAGTTTTATTTTTAATTCGACCTTAACAGTGTAAAATAGAATTAAAAGTTTACTTTTTTTTTACTCTGAAATCGTGAAAAAAATATCAGCTGTTTCTAACAAAAGTTCAATGCCCTCCCGATCATAATGTACAACTAAGCTATTACGACATTGCTTAACATCCTAGATATCTGCTTATTCCATACCATTAGCCGCTAACTTAAGTTAATGATGGCATAATATCACAAAGTCCACAATAATTCTTTAAGCAATAACTGTATTCTACCGGAAAACATTAACACTTATTTAAACACATTCAGCGCTTTCATCATAACTTAGCGTTTATCCTTTAAATCTTTGCAGCGGCTTGCAACAGCGGCTATCTAAGCTGAGTGTCTAAACACAAGTTACTTGATATTTCTATAATAAAATATAATTAGCGTCTTATGAATAATAATTATTTGATTATCGTGATCAGGTGTGAATACAAATTGTGAATATTAGGTATTTATGTAAATACATAAATATAAATAAAAGCTAGAAAATACTTGCTTTTACCAGTGATTGAGTCTGTGTTAATGTTGCTTGTTATGATCGGATGAAAATGTACCCTATGTCCTTTTTTTGCGTTTGAGCATAAGCAAAAAATTTCATCAAAATCAGTTCGAGTATAACGACTTAAGTATGGACTCGTTACAGGTATTATTTCTTATGTTAGAATAGATAGATAATGCTTTAAAACTTAAAACTGAAAAAGTAGATACCTAGTTATAATTGCGTGTCACGGGTTTATTCCCGCCGTGGACAAATATTCGTCCGGTCTACAGATAAATAAACGTTCTCTTTCTTTCTTTTTTATTTTTAAAAATTTGTTACCTGACTATGTTTACATGTGAACTTGTTCACGTTTCCTAGGTATCCTATACCAGTCTACGGTACCTACTGCCATAAATTTCACTGCGTTACCGACACTTACTAAAAACACCTTCAAAGCCTATTATAGTAACATAAGTATCCATACTAATATTATAAATGGGAAAGTATGTCTGTCTGTCTGTATGTTTGTCTTTCTTTCACGGCAAAACGGAGCGACGAATTGACGTGATTTTTTAAGTGAAGATAGTTGAAGGGATGGAGAGTAACATAGGCTACTTTTTGTCTCTTTCTAACGCGAGCGAAGCCGCGGGCAAAGCTAGTGACACTATATTTTTTACACTCATTAATTGAAATCATTGACAGAGCCGATAAACAGCATTAGAACAAAAAACACATCGTTAGGAGCACATACCATCTCCATTTTTATGTGTGACACACGGCTATAAAGAAAAGCCAACACGCAATTTTATTCCTAACTTTTTTAAAGTCTTTGGAACGAATGAGCTCGAATTAATGACGTGTTTTCAAATTAAAGGGACAGTGTTTTTTTTAATTTTGAACGGTTGTGTGTGACAGTGATGGGTCGGAAAATTTGTTGGTACAGTTATAGTAAGTCATCGTAATCAAAATTAGGATATGTTTAGGAGTAAAATGTCGGTTCAACTTTATTGATTAATTTTAGCTTGTGCCAGAAATATTAAACAAGAAACTTTTCATTGGTCTGTTGTATAGTTTTATTTTGAACATTTTTAAACTGTACATATATATATAACAGAATAACTTTATACAGCGGTTCTATTAGTAAACACGAAAATATTGATTTAAAATGTTGGAGTATATTCTTGATCGTGTTTATCTGTAAGCAAACAATCTTTTTATTTAAAAAAAAATTAAGGTAAAAAAAACTAAAAAAAGGTAAAAAAAAAGCTTTTATTTAAATGCGCTAAAAAGAGAAAAAAAAACTTTTACACTATAACTTTTACTGTTAACTTATAACGTGATTTCAAATTTATCACATTTGACACAATCCATACTAATATTATAAATGGGAAAGTGTGTCCGTCTGTCTGTTTGTCTTTCTTTCACGGCAAAACGGAGCGACGGATTGACGTGATTTTTTAAATGGAGATAGTTGAAGGGATGGAGAGTAACATAGGCTACTTTTTGTCTCTAAAATTGCGAGAAAGATAGAGTAAAACAACAATTCCATTTTCCCATATAAAAGTTATCCATGTTCTGTTGGATGTCGTTGTCATAGTAACCGGCAAATCAAGTGTCAAAACAGTTACAACCATAGAGGTTACAACCCGTCAAACCTGACACAAATAAGTAATGTTTAATTGTTTTCAAAATACGAATGGAATCATTATCATAAACACAAATCATGCATATAAAAGCCATTTAATACGGTTTGAAATAACAAAAAGGCGTGTAATATGCTGTAAAAAATAATACTGTAACAGCTTCTTATTTCCAACGTACAAAAATAATATTAAGATAAAAAAAATATCTAGATTTAAAATATTTACTAGCCTTTGCCCGCTGCTTCGCCCGCGTGGATGTCGAACTTCTACCTACTATTTTAACCCTTTAGGGCTATTTTTTATATTCTTCACAAAGAATAAACCCTCCCCGCCTTATTACAAAACAAGGTTTTTCTCTAAACCAGGTTTAAACCATTCAGCCAGGTTTTGTAATTTGAATCTTATTCTGATACTATCAAGATTCGAAATACAAAACCTAGCTCAATGGTTTAAACCTAGTTTAGAGAAAAACCTTGTTTTGTAATAAGGCGGTCCAAGTTTAATGTATTTAGTTAGTTATTGTTATATATTAACAAACACGTTGATATCAGGCAGTGAGTTTACTATTATATACATACTAGATGACCCGGTGAACTTCGTATCACTTACCTATTAATGTAAACAAAATTTATTTAAACCATATCACCTTTATTCATAAAAGATTTGTATCGATTCCCCCCCCCCCCACATTATCACAATCTAGATTCACGTGTATATGAGTGGCCTAATAGTTGTTTAGTAATCTGGCAATACTGTCATTGTCGCTGTCACCTAACTTTTGAAGAAAAGATCGTTGAAAGGAAATGTTATGAAATGGGCTTTTAGTTTTAAAAAAAAGTCCAGGATGGCCATACAAAAACAAAAAAAATATTAAAAGCACCATTATTTAATCAATACATCAATACATATAATAAAATCATTATATAATAAAATCAATCCATACTAATATTATAAATGGGAAAGTGTGTCTGTCTGTCTGTCTGTCTGTATGTTTGTCTTTCTTTCACGGCAAAACGGAGCGACGAATTGACGTGATTTTTTAAGTGGAGATAGTTGAAGGGATGGAGAGTAACATAGGCTACTTTTTGTCTCTTTCTAACGCGAGCGAAGCCGCGGGCAAAAGCTAGTTTATAATATGTTATAAAAGCTAGTCGCGAATACAAGTAAATACGAGTACTTAATAAAAGCTTGTTTTTAAAAAGGTTTTTTTTCCCTTATTTTTTTTCATTTATACTTGTTATTACTTATGTTATTGCATTGGATTGGTTTTATTCACTGTTCTGTCACTCACGTGAACCTAAGGAAATATATGCCAAGTCATTTACAATAAAATAAGTTACCTTTGTGTAATAAGATATTTTTAACCTTACGACAAAAGGTCAGTGATTAAGGAGTTGCACGGGAGGTCACAGGTCGACCCTACCCGTTGAACTATTGTTTCAAATTAATAATAGCAATTGCTGATACTTAAGGCTTTACATTTGGCAACCAGTAGGTATTATAAAATAGAAAGACGGCTTTTATAGTCAGTCAAAAAGCATTACGACGATGAAGAGTCAATATATAATATCTAACATTTTGGCCATTTTTGTTTTATTGCACACAAAAAAACAAAAATGGCCGCACACAATGCTGACAAAGATCTTAGGTCTGTTTCTTATTAATTTTGCAAGATAAACAATTATTGCAATATATACTAAGTGGTGTTAATTTATAATTTATAAATTACAGATTTTATATAAATATGTTCATGATTTTTTCCTAAATAACTGTATCATCATGCATAAGCACCATGGCAGGTTTTGATGTGACTCAGCACTGGTAGGGGCCCAACAGGGCCACGCCTGCCGGGGTTGCGGAATGTTTATAATAGTTACCGTGACCCTGGAACATAAAGGGCAATCGAAGAACCATGAGTGGGTTTTAGTCAGTAAAAGTCTGACACGCCCTCCCACCGCACCCAGGACGGGAGCAGTCATTGGATGATTTCCCACTCACCAAAAAAAAAAAAAGTTTTGATGTGATTTTCTCGATTCTGCGGACATTGTGGGAAAGACTCACTTACGTGTCGAGTTAAGGTTAATGACGACAGAACTTTAAAAATGATTGATAGCTTATAAGGGTTCGTAATGGGTAATAGATAAAGTTTATAAAACTGCATACATCATGAATGTAATGGTTTGTTCCCGTTGTCCCCGTACGCCGTGTCCCCGTCCTACGGGGACAGCGGTACTTCAATTAAATATTTGAAAATAGTTCCCGTTGTCCCCGTACGCTGCCCCGTTAATATAGTTAAATAAAATTAATTACCACTAACATAATGGACAACGCAATAGGCAGGTCGACTTTTTTATATAGGTAAATTAATTATTAAACTGCCATATTAATAGTTAACATAAACTTAACTTAATTATTAAAAACATAGCCTTTAATTCCACAAAAGCTTCAACATTAATTTACACGACAGGATATATTAAAACCACATAAACAAGCTCTTCAATACATCTCCTTGGCCACAACACGATTACTTCAAAGTTTTTCTGCCTCCGTACTAATCCAGATACTCGTACATCCTTGCCTTTCACCGGACTATAGTTTTTCTTGCAAAAACCTTGCTTTGCTGGTCGTGTTATGTTTCAAAGAAATACTTGATCTTATTTTATGAGTACTCTGTTCTTAGTATTTCTCTTTAGTTTTTACTGAGACCGTGATAAATAAACGTAGCTTAGATGGCAGCACAAGCTATCTGAAACCGTCAATTGTCTACGATGACTCGAACTAAGCGACGCATATTTAGGACTAGCTTCTGCCCGCGGTTTCGCTCGCGTTAGAAAGAGACAAAAAGTAGCCTATGTTACTCTCCATCCCTTCAACTATCTCCACTTAAAAAATCACGTCAATTCGTCGCTGCGTTTTGCCGTGAAAGAAAGACAAACAGACAGACAGACAGACACACTTTCCCATTTATAATATTAGTATGGATAACGGAGTACCTACGTTATGTACTCGTATTTTGCTCTACTGATTTTACATCTAGGTGGCGCGTAATCAAGCTTCAAAGTACGCATTACAGAAAAAGGCATGTTGTTTTGCAGTTTTTCTACTATTAGCAATTTAAGCTTTGCCTAATTTGCGCAATCATAGAAAACTACTACTACCTACTACTAGTCGCACGGTGTTTGACACATTAGTAACAGCTTAGTAGCCAAACTGTGATATTGAATGATCCTATTGGTAGGTTTGAAATGTATCCGAAGCTAAGCCACACCCTAAACAAAGAGTTCGTTAGGAATTAGTAGCAACTTAGAGGTTAGTTATTGGCGCAAAAAGAAAAAGCTCCAATGCCGTGTATGTCATTCCATTTAAATTAATAGACCCCATTTATAAGTATTTATCAACCATTGACACTCAAATCCGACCACGTATCTGTCAAATATTTGCATTTCAAAGTAGCGCTGTACACAAAGGACTTTGACAATAATATGTCACTTTGTAAGATCAAATGTGTAGCCTACTTCGCCGCTTGCGCATTCGTTTTCATTTTAATGCCAATATGGCTGAATTATTTGTTTGTGTATGTCATAGTGTTGAGAGTACGTGTTTTTAATACTATGTAGAGGGGATGTTTATACGCGAATGGTAACATTGATAAATGATTCGACGGCTAAAGGTTTTCTGACAAACTGACTGACGCTTTGACAATTCTTAAGTGCCTGTAAATGGCCTAAGTGCAATAAATGCTTAGAATTTTGAGTTTTTTTTTTTGGTTGATTCTTTGAATCAAA
Organism: Athetis lepigone; assembly: GCA_033675125.1. Lineage (NCBI taxonomy): Eukaryota > Metazoa > Arthropoda > Insecta > Lepidoptera > Noctuidae > Athetis > Athetis lepigone. The sequence goes on along the minus strand of CM066244.1, from coordinate 19,243,009 downwards.
AAGGTTTGATTTAAAGAATTAACAGATCGTGAGTAATTTTTTTTTGGCAGATCTCAGATCTGAAATAGGAAAGATAACGATCTAAACAGTTTTTATATTGGAGCAAGAAAGTAAAAATTTTCCTAGGTTGTTAAAAAATTTGCTGTGTCCCATTGTTTTCCCCGCGTTATGGTAAATCCTTGGTAATTGCTCCGCCTCCGTGGATAATAGTGTGATGTTATAGCCTTTTAACACATCTGATATAATTCTTATGTAAGCTATGCTTTAATTTCTTCAGTAGTTTATAGACGAAAGACGCAATCAAAACATCAGGATAGTTGTAAAAAGGTACTTAAAATAAATCGCAAGCCATTATAATCCTAATAATACTAAGTCCGTCAGCTAGCAAAGCATGACTTGCAACTGAATACCATGCTCGTAAACAGAAACCAGTTGTTTCTGCAATCGATTACTGGGTTTTAATCGACAGATTAAACCGAGATTCATCAATATTTATACCTCATACTCGACCAAGAACAACAAAACGTATAAAGCATACCAAATTATTATTTTATACAATTAAAACACTGAAAACGAACAATTCTCAGGCCTCCGCATCATCACATTAAGGATGCAAATTACTAAAAAGTTTGTATCGATAAAATCTCTCATTGAACTGGATACTTGTTAATAGCTTGGAAACCGAATCTCGGCGCGAAATCACCGCTCCCACTTTATTTACTAGCGACCTAGTTGTCAAGTATCGACTATCGATTACACTTATTAAGCCAGAGGTACAACACTAGTGATAGGCGGGGTTGACAAGACCATGGTAGGCATTAACGGTAACACTGGTGTTTACTGTTGCACATAAAGTAGTGTTGTGTGTAGGTATAGATATTTCTAAGTATAGATTTATTCATTAAACCTTCGAACACGTGTGATTAGAGACATAATAGAAAGACAATAGCAGCGCGACAGCCAGGTCGTTAAAAGGTTAAAATGATGAAAATTTTATTTTGAGCAGGTTATCGTAATAATGTGTAGTAGCGGTATCTTAAAAGTCGAATGGGTTTTTAGTTACTTCTGCTCCTAATCCATATAGTTTTTAACATTGAAACTATGCCAAATCTTTGAAGATTTATTCTTCATCAATGAGTTTAAGTTGCTGACAAGTAAGTAGCTACTTACTTCAGGTATTATCGTTTAGATTCTTATTAACATTTGCATCCATGGACAAAAAAAAAACGTCCTTTCAGAAAAACCCGTTACCATTTTTGCCGACCTATTAATCGTATTGGTGATCTCAAAAATCTCAAAATCAGCAGTCGCATTAGTGACGATGATACCAACAGTCATTCAACAAGTCTCGTAAACTGCGACTAGTTGTCTTCATGCAGAAATACTTAATAACATATAAAGGTCTACAGTCTACAGCACACCCCATCTCATTAGTATTCTCTGAGCGAATGCAACTCGATTACGGATGATGTCAGTGATCAGTTTACTTTCGTCTTCATTCAGAGGTTTTCCCGACCTGTCAATAAGTTCTGCTTTATATACAACGTCGGATATTTAATAAGATTTCCAGAAATCAGCTTAAGTTATACGACATTTCTCGCCTAATTTATTTTGGGAGTCAAGCTATTTTGCTTTAGGTTTTTCCTGGTAATAGTTACACAGTCTAGCACCTATAAATTCTTTGAAATGTTTAGTATAAGTTACATGTCAAAGCATATACAATGTAACTTTATAGTTTCATTGCAAAAGTTCACTCCATTGCTTGCGTGTGTAAACGTGCACACAGATTTGAAAACAGCACACAGGCACAAAAACACACACATACAACTCTTCAAGTACCTAAGCATAATCTTTGATTAGTATTCCACGATCATATAAACAATTTCCCAATTGCATATGATGACAATGTTGCGTATGTGTGTTTTGTATGAATCGCATGTCCAGCAGATGATCAGATAAACGGAAGCCTTACAGCATGGATCACGACACGCCCTGACCCAGTTGGGCATCAATGAAGCCTGACGAAGGCCGATTTACTTGATATGCCTAGAAATAGTGTCAAGACGGGAATTAATATGCAGAACTGTGATTTGAGACTTGATGAAAAAGATTTAGCTGATGTAGAAGTAAAAGGTGAAGTAGCAGATGAGATAGTAGTATCAAAGTCAACCCATTTATTTCAATTAGATCATTAGAACACAATTTGGAATTCCATTTAAAATATAAGGAAATCTAGTTGCCCCTTACAAACGGTCTTAGAAAAGAATAGATAACAAAGAAGACAGATGCAAAAATGTTTGTTTCCAATAATTTAAAAGATCTAAACCATGTTGCAGCAGCCTGCTATTACACGGATTAACACTTCATATTCCTTATAAATTTTATAGTGTGATCAACCGTTTATAACTTAAATAATTATACCTTCATTTCCGTAGCGACAAACATGTATTAGAATTAAATGCTACTTGGAAGCCATTGCAAAGATTTTCTGTACAACTTCTATTGGTAGATCCATAAGACTGTAATTAACGCTTTCTATCGGTAGAATCAATCGAATTCTTCTTTTAATATGCTCTATAATTACGCCCTAAAATGTAGGTGTTGCTACAATAGATGAATGTATTATCAAGATTATTAATGACGTACAAGATCGTATGTAGTCACGATTTGGCCCTTCTGTTATATGTAGGAGTAACAGATGCGTTATAATTTCATTTGTTTGGGTTGTGTTTCATTGAACTTTAGATTCAAGCTGAATTTGGACTGTCTTTACGCCTGAATAAACTTAAATCGAACATTCTCGGTTTTAATGAATTCAACCTACATTCACCTTGTCAGTTACGTCATTTTAGTACTAAAGTTTAGGACTAGTTTCGTGAATACATTTTGGCGGATAATTATTTCAACGTCGTCTCAGAGAAACGTTTGAGTTTTTATTACTTCTAAGTTATTATGAACTGTGGTATGGTTGCTGTGGCATTCCAAAATGATATAATAGGCAAAATGATGACGGTTATGGCAATGAACAAGAACAAGTCTTATTGGAAGGATTTAACGGCAACAAAATTATTTTGAAAGGAATAGCTAAAAATAAACATATTTATACTTTTACTAAGCAAAAGAGAATAGCTAAGCCAATGGGAACAAAGGGTTGTTTACAAAACAGGAAAAGCCTTGAAAGGTTTCAAAATGCCAATCGTGCAATAGTTTCATACATAAAACTAGAAACTACTCTAAAGGTGAAACAATCTAAAGCACTGTTAATTCCAACTAGACTGTTAGGCGTCATTTGCACCAGTTTCAACCTAGATGTTTATAAGTTACGAGTAGACAAACAGACTGAGATACAAGTTGAATATACTGAGTTAATGTCATTGGAATTTATTCTCAAACGAGTTACTATATCTTGACTGTAATTGGAGCTGTGTTGATTGTCAATTATTATGATTTGTTGCATTTAAACAAATTTAGACTTTAATAAATGAATTAAGGTCGTAATTGTGGAATTCGTAAATATTAATTGCTATTATTTCGTCATCTTACGTCTTTTATAATATATAAGGATTTAGTAATCTTGTAGTTGATTGGGTATATTTTGATCGAACAGATTTTGATTCTGCAAATGCACGTTTGATTCAGAGAAATGTCTAAGTAGTCTTATTCCTTTTTTGTGTTAACGTTTTTTCGCTTTTCGCTAATATATTTTCTTGCTATTCACCTCACATTACAACATTTCTCCTTTTAATTACGATTCTCAACACTCAAATGCGTCTTATTTTACACAATTACGCCCGAACACGATTCTGAACGCCATTTCTTTCACCCTCAGGTGTCCCAAGTATACGTGATTATATTCAATTTGTTTCAAGAAAAGTTAACAATAATGCTTTAAGTTCCTCAGAAATGTTAATAGTATGTCCTCGGGGTTTGTGTTTGCACATTCTTGGACTCAAAGAGGATAGGTCTTAGTATGCACGCAAATATTGTTATGAGTAATGCGAACGAAATAGACTCATTATCTATCATTCATGTTAATGATGGTTCTTTGGTTATGTAGGGTGAAAGGTGCAACAATGTGCAGCCTGTACCATTGTTTCAGTTCCTTTTTAATGAAAAACAAAAACAGCTTGCATTGCATAGAATTGCATTTTTTTTTATTTAGGCTTAGGACTTAGATAATAACTGGTCTAAAAGAAATGAAAAGTGAGTGGGGATTTTTGCCTGGCAGTGCAAAAAACAAAACATAATTAATATGTCTAGATATAAACTGCTGAAAATTCGTTAAAAATGAGCACGACGATCTCTTTTCTTATTTCATATTAATATTATCTAAACGAGATTAAGTATCGATAGACAGATTTGCAAACCAGCAAAGACAACTGAAACAATTTAAGATGCCTGGACATCGGTTACAACTTCAATCTTTATTAAAATGGTCTGTAACTGTTCTTTAACCATAGAATATGATTCCGCAAAACAATAATTTGCTATTAAAGGAGACTTTAATAATGAACAATTTAATGAAATGAAATCGTTTATTATGCAAGTAGGATCTTAAAATGACTTTTACAAGTCATATTTTTTATGCTAGTTGGAGCCGGCATTTCCTAACTGGACTACCTCTGAGAAGAAACGCCGAAACAAATGATTGAAGAACTAAAATAAGAAAAAATATGACAACTGTCCGACCATTTGCTTGTTTTTCTTCCGTTGTAAAGGAAATGAGTTTCTCCAACGTTGTGTAACATTTCAATTAATAAAAATCCTTCAATCAGAATGACAGACGTGGTCGGAAGTGGAACCTGTGGTTCTAGACTGAAAGTTTCTACTAGAAAGTATTCCTAAACTACTTGTGCGTAATACAGGTAGTCTACAGAAATACCATAGCTGTTTGACTGTTTGACATAAGATTAAGTACTCTTATTTTATTCCAATTTTTTTTTCGCCTATTCTCGGCTAATGCCTGCTTCCATTTCTTCAGTTTGATATACATTGAAAAATATTGATATAGAGAGGAGCCTCCAAACAATTTGTTTGTTTTGTTTGGAGTGCCTCTTTCTGAATCGGTTGGTATTGAGCAATGCTTTTGAAGTTTGACTAAGATTTTTCTATAACCTTTCAATTTTTAAGTTTTGATTTCGTTGCCAGTTAGATTAATTCAAACTTATTTTTTCGACGTCAACGTTAGAGTATAAATTGAGTGACCATACTGGCCATGATAATATACAAAATTATGTTTAAGGTCTTATTTTATTCTACTTTGTGAGATTTTCAGGACTTAGGTACTATAATAGTGAAAAACATATGGGAGAAAAAAAAATCGTTTTTTTGTAATTTGACAACGATTTAGTAAATAAATTAAACTTCTAATAGTTTACTTTTCAACGACAACGTCCCGGTAGCGTTGTTCTAGATAGACGCGAATTATTCAATTATGCCAACGCGAGAGCTGTACCCTGGTTCAAACAATTGACAATCCTGCCACAGTATTATCAACCTTATCACATAAAGCATAGAATAAATATTTACTTGGCGCATTTAGATTAAAGTGATTGAAAGTATAACATTACATTTGGACTGCATTATGTTCGTATATTAGATTAAGGAAATGAAATAAATAGATGATTTGCTGTCAGTTATTTCAGAACTGGGTCTAGATATGAGTCATTTTGATTAATCATTGTCAAGTATATACATTTCCTGCCGGGGTCGCGGAATGTTTATAATAGTTTCCGTGACCCTGGAACATAAAAGGCAATCGAAGGAACATGAGTGGATTTTAGTCAGTAAGAGTCTGACACGCCCTCCCGCCGCACCCAGGACGGGAGCAGTCATTGGATGATTCCCCACTCAACAAAAAAAAAAAGTATATAAATTTTGGTATACTGACTGATCTGTTGGTCCAGTTGATAGCGACCCTGACTGCTTAATTGGGAATGGGAGATTCGATTCCCATTCAGAACAAATCTTTGTACGAAGAACGTGATGTTTATTCTGTGTCTGATTGTAATTTTTAATATGATGTATTTATCAAAACCTAACATTATAAAGCTGAAGAGTTTGTTTATTTGGTTAATCTCAGGAACTACTGGGCAGAATTGAAAAAATCTTTTTGTGTTGGATAGTCCATTTGTTGAGGAAAGTGATAACCTGATGATGATGTAATATCACGCTACAACCGACGGGAGCGAAGCAGAAACCAAACATGCAAGAGCACTCTTTGAGGACAGCTAGTTATTTATACAAGTACAGTGGTGCTGATTCTCTTGTACACAAACTTCTCTAAATTTAAGTTAAGTGCATCTCTCTCTTTCCATTTCTTAAAGAAAAGGTCGGAAGATACATTGTAGTTTAATCCGGTCAAATTAGACAGCGCCTGACGAAAATTGACGTATATTTAGACGCCATGTTTTTAAATCGCCTCTAAATTATCTATGGAGTGTCTAAATTTGACAGGACTTAACTAATATTTTATCTTCTGTCCTTTTCTTAATGAAATGGAAAGAGAGAGATGCACTTAACTTAAATTTAGTGAAGTTTGTGTACAAGAGAATCGGCACCATTATGTGTCTATATTAGGTGTCTAGTTACTTTAAAACAGGCTGGGAGAGCCTGTTTTAGAGTTTTAGAGCAAGTACTTTGGGATCAGATGGCCGTGTGTAAGGCCCTTTAACCACTGGGTGATCCCGATTTTTTCTTTAACTCGTTGTTCTTCATGTTTTTGACTTAACATGTAAATTTTCGACAACTTGATTCAAACTAGCAATAAATATATTAAATATAATTGAAACTTCTAAAAATATGATCGTAATTATGGCGCCAAAGAGCATAAAAGGTGTTACATTATTAGCAATATTTTAAATATGATTTTAATGACGAAACGAAACAACATTGTATGAACTACCGTCTTGTTTACAACTTGACAGAATCATAAAACTAGGTTTTTATAAACCATAAAGAAGAATAAACTATTAATATTTTATGTGCAAATAATATTTTGAAATCCGTTATAATTTTGATCGCACATATCAAGGAGTTTATTGGTATTACGTTGTAAAGAAAAGGGTTCAAGTTTACCCTGTAGAAATATCGCATTAAAATAAAAAAAAATATCCTGGGACAACTCACACACAGTCATCTGATCATAAACTAAGCAGAGTTTGTGCTATGGTAACCAGACAACTGATAAACGTACTCATATAATTTATAAATACATACATATTATAGATAAATTACACCCAGTACACAGGACAAACTATCATGCTGATCTCATAAAGTTTGTTCTGGGGGGGAATCGAACCCACGACTTCCGGCTTAGCAGTCAGGGTCCCTAACCACTAGACCTACAGGCCCGTCAAAGCAGTGCAATGTTTTCGTAGCTAAAAAAAACTTTTTCCAAAAAAAAAGATAACCGACTTCAAAAACAAAAAGGTCAAAAATAACTATTTCGGAAGTCGGTGGCTTCACTTCTGCCGGTCGAATTGTGTTGCCTTGCCACCGACTTCCGAAATAGTTATTTTTGACCTTTTTGTTTTTGAAGTCGGTTATCTTTTTTTTTGGAAAAAGTTTTTTATTTTTTACTTTTTAGTTAAGAGTCCCAACTACGTTTTAGAGTAACTTTAAAAAAAAATGTACGTTTTTCTATATAAAAAAATTGAGGAGTTCCCTCGATTTCGGCATGATACCATCATTAGATCCTGGACCTGATGACAATGGGACCATTTGGGAAGTCTACCCTTTCAAACAAAAAAAGAATTGTTCAAATCGGTTGGTAAACGACGGAGATATGCGCGAACAAACATAAAAAAAAAAAAAACATACAAACATTCGAATTGAGAACCTCCTCCTTTTTTTAGAAGTCGGTTAAAAAGGAACAGATAAATATACACAACTTCGAGAAGGAGGCGAGAAGAAGAATACGCTTTGGTTGGGATGCAGGTAAATACAAGGTGCACAGAATCGAGTTAAACTTAAGTTGTCCAGTGGATTAGACTTTCTATAAGAGGTAAGTATTGTTTATTTATTAATTGTAAAAAAAAATTAGGAAGAGTGGTGGTGATTCCCTTGTTCACATATAAACTAAAAAGGGCATCTTTCTTTTTTCATTTCATTAAGAAAAGGACAAAAGATACACATATTGGTTTAGTCCTGTCAAATTAAACAGCAGAAGTTAATCGACGCATTTTTAGTGGCCATGTTTTAAATCGCGTCTAAATTGTCTGTCAAGTATGTTATTTTGACAGAACTAAACTAATATTTTATTTTCTGTCCTTTTCTTAAGAAAATGTAAAGTGAAAAAAGAACTAAAATTTTGATTAGTTTTTGAACAACGAAATTTGCACCAGTTTTATAGTTTTCATTTTCAAATGGACACAGACAGAACTTAGATTAAATGTTAAGTAAGTAATTGAGTTTAAGCTAGTCTAATAGCTAAGTGGAGTCTGAACATTAGCCTTCACAAACTAGGTGGCATATGATTACAGTTTTCTTGTAAGTATTAAACTATTTTCCTGTCATTACAAGATTAGTCAGTACATGTAATGTTAATAGGCACTATTAATAGTATTTATTCGCACCTAGTCATACAGCTATTTAAGTTAAAACATGGCCGAACAGTTATCTAGTATTTAATCCACTTGTAGATTGATGCAATAAATCTCAGATTAGGTGCAAAGTTTAATGTTAATAAATTGCGTAATTTATTCCTCAAGTTTTTCTATTTTTAGGGTTCCGTTCCAAAATGTGTGGGACTCCTTATAGTTTCGCCCTGTCCGTCTCTCTGTCTGTCTCTACGGTTTAGCGCCGATACTGTTATAGTACTAGGAAGCTGTAGTTTTACATGAGTATACTTAATAATAATGCCGACGGAATTAAAAATCAAACTTAGGAAAACAAGTAAAGAATGGACGAATTTTTTGTCGTGTATAACCTACCGTGTGGATTATCCTCGGTTATTCAAAAAAAAACTTAACTATTCAGTTTTCCATATCGAGATTGGGTTAAAAAAATATTTATTATTTAAATTTAAATCATGATATTTAAAAACAGTATCACGATTAAGTTAACTGTGTCAGTAGTGACATGTACTTTTTTAGGATTCCATACCCAAAGGGTAAAACGGGTCCTGTCTGTTTGTCTATCTGCCCGTCTGTCAACAGACTTAAAATGAACCGTAATAGTTAGACAGTTGAAGTTAAACATGTCGTTTCTAAAAAAAAACAAATACTAAAAGACATACAACGAACGCGATTTTTCGTTTACTGCCGTAAATGGTGCGGAACCCGCCGTGTGCGTGTCCAACTCGCACTTGGCCGCTTTTTTAATGTTAAAGCAAGAATAACCTAAACCTAAATCGTATTTAGGAAATGCGATACAATCTTTGATCTTTATCGTGATTACTAAATCTGATTTTGCACAATTGATTTGCATTTTTATCGATTGTTAAGTTCGAGTTAAGAATCGGATCGTAATCTTAGATAAGTGTTGATTAGATTAATTCTGTTTTTTTTTTTTGCTATAATTATAAATTTGATTAAGGATGTGATAACGTAGACCTGTATTCTAATTTAAAACTGTTGTGAGTGTGTAAGTAATCTTTTTTGTCCACGTAATACAAAGATCTAACCTTTAGATCCAATAGCGGCCATCAAACCTTTGTGCATATATTGGACCCAATTGCGGACGTTGTAGAATATTTATTTATTTATTTATACTTCATGCACATAAAAAATGTACAATGGCGGACTTAATGCCTTAGGCATTCTTTACCAGTCTACCCAGGGAGGTGCAGAGATAACATGGCAGGTGCACTATGAAAAAAAGCGAAAAAAAATGAAATAGATCGGAAGAATACAACTTAAAATTACAAAAGATTACACATACATAATTACCTACTTAAATAAATACCTGTATATTTACTGAATGAATGAACTGAATATTTACCTGTAACAATAAAATAAGCAATTAGTACAATAATAATTATAAGTACCATGTTGCACAAAACATCAATATTTTTCAGATTCTCTTCCTGAACTAAGATAATTTTATAACCTGCACTTTAAATAATAATAAATATCCTGGGACATCTTAAACACGGCCATCTGATCCCAAGCTAAGCAGAGCTTGTGTTGTGGTAATCAGACAACTGATATACATACTTATATAATTTTTAAATACATACATGTTATAGATAAATAACACAAATTAAATGAATGTGAAGTCTGATTTAACCGACCCTAACATTAGTTGTGAAAAGTCCCAACTAAGTTTTAATCAACTTTCAGCAGCAAATGCAGATTCAGCTGAATACCTAAATAACAAAGACTACTGCCTATCAGACCTCCACCACCTAGTATCTAGGTAACACCTTACCGTTTGGTAAATAATGTCAAAGATAAACTTATTACACATATAAATTGAAAAAGCCGCACTGATAGTAACCCAACAACACAACCGAACTAATTACAGCGACAAAAGATAAGCCAGATCATAAAAATCATACAAAAATTATAACCTTTATTCCACTAATAACCATAAAACGAATCCCAACTGCACATTTTCAATGCACGCTACCACGAAACATAACTTTGATTTAAAACGACATTTTGATAGTAAGTCCGAAGGTACAAAGAAACGCCAGGACCGGGACCAAAATCTTGTATAAGCACATTAATCATCAACTTTATAATAAACAGACGGTATAACGAACATTTTGTTATATCTCGAGTTGTTAAAATAATATACGGAAAGGTTATGTTAGTATTTGGTCTTGTTATAAAAATGTATGACTTTTTATTTGGTTATCAAAGAAAAGAGTAATAAAATTTAAAATAAATAAATTGTGCATCCTGATCTGTTCTTCTTGTGAGGGAATGTGATAATAAGAAAACTTTAAGAGTTCCTACGGAAACTAGTTAGTTTTGAGATCACCAATTTTTTTAATAAGTATCATTGTTGACAAGTGGAAATATAGGTATCATATTTATATATACAAATGTATATACCTTCAATAAAATGGTTAACTGATAGACTGCCTGTTGATATATCAACGCACAGCCCAAACCGCTGGTTCTAGAGACATAAAACTTGGAGGGTGTGTTCTTTGCGAAGTAGGTATACACTTAGAAAGGATTTAAAAAAATTGACCCCAGGCGGTTCGGAGAATGTCACCTACTCAAATGTGACACTCATAGTGATGTGATTTGGACCATTTAATTTTGATTCAAAATAAATAATCATGGGACAATTCTCACACGGCAATCTGATAGCAAACTAAGCTGAGGTTGTACCAAAAACCACAAAAACTGTTGAACACACTATAATTTTATAAATGTATACAATAAGATAAGTTACACCATTTATGAACTATTTGGTGCGTCATATTCGTATAAGAAAAGTAACAACAAGAACAAAAGAAAGACCAAACCATCGTCGCGACTCCCGTTAAACTGTTGTCTAAACAACACAGTAATAGCTCACCTGGGTAAACAGAGACAATCCGTTAAGTGGTAGGCGAGACTGTTTGTGTCTGTGTACTGTAGGACCAACCCGTTTTGACGGTTTGGTCCTTATGAGCTTACAAGGCACAGTATTTTATAAAAAATTGCTGTTTGCTGTGGTTTAACATGCTGTGGTAGTTGGGCCTTTGGGACTGCTCCCGTAGGACATAGCTCGATAATGTAACATTATGAGTTTTCTAGTTTATCCTTTTTATATTATACAACCAGCTTTCGCCCGTGGCTCCGCGTGGATGTTGAAACTTATGTCCCCTGTGTTAGCCATCTCAGGGTCGAATTTTCCAAATCTAATTCTCGACTAAGAATCGAATTTTTTCGCGAAGCCGCTTGCAAAACATAATCTATTGCAAAATCAATTAATTTTTTTTCTTTATAATATTGTATTAATAATATGGATACAATATTAACGGCCGGTGTATATTAAAGAAAAACAGAAATATCGGTCTTAATGATTCCAAGAGTTGTCAGCTCCTTTCATTCGTACTTCCGTACTAATATCATAAATGCGAAAGTAACTCTGTCTGTCTCTTCTTCACGCCTAAACCACTGAACCGATTTGAATAAAATTTAATACAGATATAGTCTGGGACCCGAGAAAGGACAAAGGCTAGTTTTCATCCTGGAAATCTCCTGGGAACGGGACCTATTAATCTATGCGGACGAAGTCGCGGGCAAAAGCTAGTTACCTATAATTACTCTTATCTATAACGGAAAACTAGTAATGATTTTCTACCATACAAAGTCTAGACTTTCATTCTTTTTACGATCAACCTTTTAAATTAGAAGTTAATTACAACAGTTTAAGATATCAGAGTTACCGAACATGCCCTATGAATATTAATAAAGTTTAATCGACGTTATAAACATGTTGATACTGTTAAAAGCAATATCAAATTGCCGTATAATTAACGCAAGTTTTAACGAGTAAAAACGTAGTTTTTACTTAAAACTGTCGTTAAGTGCATTAGTTGAGAGTTAAATTATAATGTTTAATTAGTTAAAGTAATAGTTAATAGACATATAACGGTAAATAAGAAAGGAATGCTGTGATGCCTACTGCTTAATGCATCTAGAACTCTTGCAGGTTTATTTTAACAATCCCCGCCAGAATTGAAATCTTTAAAAAACCAATTTATTGTATTATTAAAAGGAAGTCAGTCATGCATTCAGAAATAATGAAAATGTTTAACACAATTCTTGTTTAAAAAATTACGATATCTGGTGGGGTATGTTACTAATCTTTTAAAAAATCACCACTAGGCAGACTGTATTAAACTAGTGGAGATTGCTGGCACAAGCATTGCTGGCGCCTTGACGTGGAGTTGCGGATACGAGCCCGCCATACCACACTATACCATACCATGGCACAAGGAAACTAAAATGCCCACTGGTTGGTATTTCTAAAATTATTTTTTTTTATGATTCAGTGTATGTATTGAAATCTTGCGTTAGTTGTGTAGAAACCTATATTACAAATACAACAAAATATTACAAATATATTTAGAGGTGATGACTCAAAGTCGTGATCTTTATAACCGATGCATATTATTAGCTTTAACGGTATTTAAGCATGTCGTATTGGAAATCACTGTTTGCTTAAAATTACAAAGCTAAAAAAAAACTAATAATAAAAAAAACAGGAAATAAACGTCAAAAAATAATCTGTTTATTTACTTCAGTCAACTCGTTAAATGGAAAAGGTCATATGTCATTGTTTATATCGCTAATTTTACGAACCTACACATAACAACACACTTAAATTTTACATTTAGTGCTGTGAAATTATCAATAAGTTGACATCGTAAAAATAAGATATTTAATACCGCATTCGTTTTCGTGAAAGGCAGCCGTAAGGTTAACTTAAAATGTGGAAAATATTTAAAAAAAAACTTGACACTGCAATAAGTTCACACCTACTTTTCAATGTGTTACAGAATTAATAAAAATCAACTAACAATTAAGATTGCGTAATTTAAAAACGCTACTTAAACATTTATTGCTATTTTTATCGATAATATATCGATATTTTTATTGGTTATCGATTGGAAAGTTCTTATTTATTGGAAAAATAAAGTGTGTAATAAAATAGCTGATCGGCCGTTGAATTGTGGTCCGTTTGACAGTTATTAATTGTAGGTAATAATATGGCTATAAGTTTTAAGTAAAATGGTGTGTAATCTCCTTTTAAGAATGGTAATTTCAAGAAAATGTTGTAATTATTATTATTACAATGGCGTCCTACAAATGAATTTCATTGTTCTTTGATTGTTCATTTAATTGTGTGTCAAGTATACCTGGCCATTATTTTAACGATTAACTGTTGTGATTGTAAGGATTGATATTCTTTTGAGTTTCCTTTTTATTTTTCACTTTTGCTCGCGTCTTTGCCTGTGTGAATGTCGAAACTTCCATCTTCTACAGTCTATTTTATCCTTACAGGGTGAATGTTTATAATAGTTACCGTGACCCTGGAACATAAAGGGCAACCGAAGGAACATGAGTGGGTTTTAGTCAGTAAAAGTCTGACACGCCCTCCCGCCGCACCCAGGACGGGAGCAGTCATTTGATGATTTCCCACTCCCCAAAAAAAACATTTCATACAAAAGTGAAAATGATTTTTAAGTCAGCTAAGTCAAAATAAAAGCCAAGTTCATTCTACGGCAGCTTAGAATGAACTTGGCTCTTCTCTTAAAAATAATTTATAATATATGATTTAAGAGCTAAAACTCTTACTTCAAATCGTTTTCGAGTTTTTTCTTAACCCAGTAAGTGATTTTTACTTACTACCATTCAATATCCACATTACAAAAAAAAAAACATTAAAAATAATGAACAACTACTAAACATTTTATTTAAAGCCTTTCTTACATTTCACTTCCATTTTACACCTTTGTAAGTTGTAAATTTTACGATCACTAACGGCTGTTATTCATAATTTACTACATGAAGAGTTTTCTCACATGATTCATAAGATTTAAACATAGTGCAGGTGAATCATACAAAAATGCAGTTTCGTTGCTTGTTTGTACCTGTTTAGGAAACGACCTGCATTTTTTGACGTTAAATGACCTGGTAAAGGGGTTTGATTAAGGAATTATGCGAATTGCGGTAGGTATTGGAACCTCTATAATTTGGTATTGGCTGGGAATCTTAATAAGTTCTTCTGTAAAATGTTTTTGAGTATATACTTAAGTGATACAATGATATCAATATATGACGGGCCTGTTGGTCTAGCGGTTAGTGACTCTGACTGTTAAGCCTGAGGTCGTGGGTTCGATTCCCACCCAGGACAAACTTTGTGTGATGAGCATGATTTTTTGTTCTTTGTCTGGGTGTAGTTTATCTATAATAATATATGTATGTATTAATAAATTATTTAAGTATGTATATCAGTTGTCTGGTTACCATAGTACAAGTTCTGCTTAGTTTGGGATCAGATGACCGTGTGTGAGTTGTCCCAGGATATTTATTTATTTATTTTATTTAATATATAATTAGTATTTAACACTGACGTTGGATGTTACACTGAGCAATTATGATAAGACTTCCACAAGGTACTACTTTGGGACCTTTACTACTATTTTATGGATCTGGTTCCATTGTTAGACAAAACGTCAGAAATTGGGCATTCCATAGATGTAAAACCTCAATAACAATCTAGTCAAATCTGTCTGTGGATTATATCTCTTGACTGTAATAATAATTATGCACTTGAAATTTTAACAGCGTGTTTGTCTCTGTTATTTGTTTTAAGTTTTAACAGCCAAAACTATAGTCAAAGGGTTTTTAGGCCCTTTTGATATATTTTTTTAGTCAGGTCAATATAATTTCATTACTTAAACATTAGTTTTATCTTATCTATATTATACCCAATGGCCATTTTGGCCGTTTTTGTTCGATAAAACACTACGGAACAAAACCCTTCGTGTGATTTTCCGACACACACTTGGCCAGTTTTTACAAACACGGCTGACCACATTCTAACGAAGCATCAAATATACACGCGATATTGAATTATTAAGTTAATAAGAAGTAAACTAGATAACATCAGAGTCCATTTTGTTCTGGGGCTGATTTCTAAGTGTGTCACCGCATCGCGGGTGACTTGTGAGAGTGAAGTAAGAAAGTATCCTGTTTCTTAATGCAGGTCGTGGGCGTTAGAAATCTGTCAGGCTAATGAAATCCAAGATGTCGTTAAACACTACATACATTCATAACTGTCTGCTGTATGTTCCATAAATGTAGCTTGTTATTAAAACATTTGATTTTAGATTGGAAGAAAACAATTTTGTGTAGAAAAGATTGAACATGGACAAGGAATTTTGTTAACACTCTGGTTTGATGTATTTCTTAAGCAATGATCGAAGCTTCAAAGTATAGGGACTCAACCGACTTAACTGAGGAGAACACGATTATAGAGGGTCAGGACGTTTACATTATAATTAGTTTCTTTATCAATACTTGCTATAATAGACTTATAGTTCGGACGACAGCTCCACAGAATAAATATTAACGAAACTTGGCTACTCTTGGCGAAATCATAGTAACCATCCTAGTGTGCGGTACAGGCTAAACCTGTTATTTGAATTTAAACTAGGCGATACCATTTATAAACAAATAAAGAATAAAAAAAAATCTATACACAAAATGTTATAATTTCTATTTAATAACTAGAATGCTCAGAAGAGCCTTTAGTGTTTATATTTAGCTTTAATTTCAGTCACTTGATCTAATTCGGTCATACAACCGTTGATCTGTAAAAGTGGAATGAAAACAAGGAGTCCCTTGGTATTTCGATGGCCGCCCACTATCTACTTATTCAATTGTTCTACATTAACATGATCAGTAAAGTGGCCAGCAACCGCGTGGATGAAAGAGGTTATTGTTCTGGAAGGGCTGCGGTATGTTAATATGCGTTTGTGGAACAGAGATGTGTTCGCTGTTCATTTCATTCTAGACTTGGTGTGAAGAGTTTAGTTTTATGATATTTTGAAGTGCTTTCTCGGATTAAAGATTGCGGATTGTGATCATTAGAATGTGTGAATGATCTTTGAAAAGTGAAGGAGTATTATCCTTCCGACCACCAAGCGACAGCTGGCTGTCGGGCTGCCATTGTCGTCTTTCTATTGTGTCTCCAACCACAGGTGTTCAAAGGCTCAAACAGTTTTTAAAATACAGTCAAGAGATTGAAAATTAAGAAGCAAAACTAGTTTAAACAAGAATGTATGATTAATTCACTGCATCATTAAATACCACGTTAAGTCATTTCCCCATCATTAACCAAAGTTTAATTGAATCATTTGCTACTAAAACGCCATTACTAGGCCACGCCCAACACGCGTGAGCGAGCACGCATACAAAAATTAGCATTTCCTTGCATGCGTTGATTTGAATTCGATACGGTGCAAAGCTCTTGTTTCATATGGACAATAGGTTCCAATACTGCACTATGTGATGTTCTGCTGGGTATAATCTATTTGATCATCGATATAAGATTACGCGTATCGTGTTCATACGTGTTATTCAAACTCAAACTTAAACTCAAAACTATTTTATTCAAATAAACCATTTACAGGTACTTTTGAATAGTCAAGGTGTCAGTCTGTCAGAAAAATGAAGCTAGTTGCTCGTTCCAAGGAGTAGGTCTCATGAAGAAGAGCGAGCAAGAAACTCCATGGACACTCTTTTAAAAATCAATAGATTACAAAAATTTGGTTACATCATTCATTGTAGAATTTAAAGTACTATGTGAGAACAACGTTTTTATTGATTGACGAATCAATGTAAAATGGAGTGTGTTTTGTTTTTAAAAGAGGGTTCGTGGAGTTCCTAATATTGAAGCCTGCTGTTTGGAAGTGGCTGCTACTTTCTGGGTGACTGAATCCTTGACAATTCCAACCAATAAACGAGATACAATTTCGTTAAAACCTCTCAAAATTTTTGCTTCATAATTCTAGTTAGTCAACTGAGTTGTTAACTTAATGACGTCATAAGGTGAGATTGCCTTACAAAGCCTATTGTGGTAGTCGCGTTTTGACAGCTTATAAAACGTACGTCATTGATGATGTATTTTCGGGTTTGGTTATATTTACATAAGTATATTTGTTTGACGTGACATAAAATGTCTGACTGTTCATTAATAAAATGTAACTTTATGAAAGTTACATCTGCTTATTGCATTACAATTTATCGCACGACATGAAAGTTTAGCAAAATTAATTGCTGCAGCGTAGCGGTGAAAAATGATTTGACTCACTGTGCAAATCCACGTGTACGATCATTATGGAGCAAGTGGTGTTCCAGCAAGCGACACGGTGTGCAACGTGTAACGGTACCTGCCCGGCTACTGGGCATAAAAATGTATAACAGGATGTGTGAATCACTTAGGTTTAGCTTTTGCGCTAAGTGACTAATAATTATGTAGATACTTTGAGTGAATTTTTGAGTTTGTACATTTGTACAATGATTGGCTTTCCCAAAATCAGGGGAAATTGGAATCGAAAAAAAATACTCCTAAAAGTCCGCTTTAATTTTTTTTGGATTCCCAAAATATTTCACTAAAATCCAGCTTAATACGACAAAGTATGTCAGATCTTAATGAAGTTTTAAGACAGTTGTACATCAAAAGAATAAACTTTTTTTAGTAAGTTAGGAAGAGAGGTGTAAAACAGGATTCAGGTCATTGAAAAGTAGAGCAATTTCTTTCAATAACAACAAAATTTCTTTAATCAATGACGCGTCGCTTTTTATGCAACCCACGAACCTTAAAATAAGCGCGGTGCAATCCGTGCGCGTATGTTACTCAGTGATGACTCACCAGGCGGCGCCACTGTCGCTGCGCTGGCGCCGCTCCGCGACAAGTTTCACCGTTTAAGGTAATTGTGCCTTGCCGTTCGTTTCATATAGATTTTTGGTTCATTTGCTTACGAAACACTTATACTTAAGTAGGTTAAGATAAGCTAATCTTTACTTAATAAGTGACCGAGTTATGTTAAGTTGGCGCTTTTCGCTTCAAAATTGACATTTCGTGAATTTATTCCTTTGTGTATTGCTAAATCATCGTTCTTTGTGCCAATGATGGAGTTTATTGGCGTAAAGTTACGGAAGAACGCAATGTTGACATGTTTATGTAGATCAAACTGACTTAAGTCCGTTGATTCCATATTTGGAAAACATCTTGAATTTTTGAGTGTTATGAAAATATCGTTCATGGTCATGGTAAATATGAAATCACGATTATCATGAATGATGGGATTGCCGGTCAATTCTGCTAAAACTTAAATATTCGTGATGTGAATTTTCATTTCGTCTTTTGCATAATATGGTGTGTTGTTATCCACTTGAATTGACAAAGGAGGATTACTGAACAATACTGCAGGTGCGATGACAACACAGTTCACCTCGAGCTCACTCCACCTAAATTCATTGCGGTAGATTTTATCTCGATCATGGTAGTTCATGACCAAATCAAAATGAACTTTAACTATTAACACATAAATGATGCTTTAGATTGTGCGTGCAAAATATTTATTTTTAATTATATCCTCATTATGCAAGAATCTGCATTATACCGACAATAAAATTGAGTATTGACTGATACAGTTTTAAATGCTAAGTACCTTACATTACGTTCTTCGTTTTTTCCTCCCACACAAAATCCAATAACATTCCATTTCAGATCAAGATGAGCTTACACTACGATAAAACTGATCTTCATTTATCGAGAGAACCCATTAAAAAGACGAATAATTACAATTTCTTATATAAACGGCTCTTCTTTACATCCTGTACCAAAAGGCAATTTGTTTTAAGTAAACCTTTTTGAGATTACCCATCGTAAATCATTTGTTTATTGACTCTAGAACCGATATTGTAAACCCCTTCGTTAAGGTCGCATAAAAGAAAAAGAAAATCTTTAATGGCTCGGTAAATTGTCTATTTGTTGAAAGCGGTAATTATAAGAGTTGGTCCAAATAAAGGGACTAAAATAAACTTCGAAAAGGCAGGTATATCATCAATAGTTGCCAAGTCTGCTTTAAGACCAGTAGACGATGGAGCAGTTGACGATTCTTTTGATGATTTCTACGAAATGGAAAGTCTAAGATCTAAGACAGCAAAATTGTTTCTCCGGGACTTGTTGACACATAGTTTGGTGACTACTGGTGGTATAGGGCTTTCGGGAGTTGCAGTGGTTGGAAATTGTTATTTGTTTACGTAAAACTGTCTTGGGACCTAGAAGATGAGAAACTTAAAAGGAAAACGGAACTACAAGGAAAACGATGAAGCAATTAGATGAAGCTTTTTGAACCCAGCTCAGAACCTATTACAGTGTCCTAGATGAGCTTATACAGGTTGAGTTAAGCATGTTGTTTTAAGAGTGGGTTTTCTGTCTATGAACTTTTAAAATTCCAAGCACATTAAAAACCATGTCTCCACTATCTTGTCCTACGTGATTATGTTTTCAATCCTTGTTGGTTTTGACGTAACTTCATTTGTATTTAATCAAATGTCAATCAAAGTAATTAAAGCTTAGCACGTCTTGCCTATGTCACATTGGTGGTGCTACTATCACGTACCAAAAGGCGTGATCGTGAATGTATTATTGGACCCGCAGATTTCCTTACGAGGTTTTTCTTGTGTGAACTGTTTCATTATATTTCCTTATGTTATAGTGGTTCCTACTAGGATGCGCTTTTGTTTTGATTCATCATGTTGAGGACCAGTTTCAATAAGTGTGGTAATATTTTGTTCAATAATGTTTGTCATATTATCTTTTATCCGACCACACTAAGTTGTACACTACCACCGTACTGTCCTAGTCAGTAATAGGGGTGACAATATTCATAATTATAGATAAGTCACGTGCTATATGAAGTGTCCCGATAGTTTGCCAGTGCAATGTAGTGCTGCATACGTGTGCGTTTTATGTAAATGCGCAAAAACCGATCAAAATACTTGTCGTCAAAATTTTACTCGTTTGTAAGAGTCTGAAAAGAAACCGACGGAGGCAGATTATCTGCTCCCAAATTAACCCTAATGTTGATCATGATCCTTAGACAAGAGGAACAGACCAGAGATAGATGTGTTTTCGAAATACGAATCTTATGTAAGTAGGTCGTATCTACGGATTTTTTTCTGGAATTTCAGTCAGTATGCACAGACAAGCTTCATTTGTTTTTTCGTAACACTTATTATCATAATACCTACCTTCCTAAGTAATATTTGCTAAACACTTACTTACTCCCTTAAGCGCATAAGTCAAGTAAGTAGGCACTTGAAATGGTATAATATGAGTAATGAATATTCATTACACATATGTCCAAGTCTTGGACATATGTCCAAGATTAGAAAGTCTACTCCAAGATACAGTCGACTTGTCCGTCATTTGTGTCGCATGATAAAATCGCACGACTAATCGTCAATGTGAAAACGTAAAATGTATCTAGCAATGTGTTGTGTTTGGAAAATATGTCTGTAGACTTGATTAAGGTTGGTTTATATGTCTCAAGGACAGATCTCGTTATGGTAAAATATCAATACAATCGAATCGGTCTGAAAATCAAAGATAACAATTGTAACTTCTCCAATGGTGGTCAGGCTTAATACTTTTTTGTGACAGAGGCTAATGAATAAGCGAATGAGGTTGATGAAAACCATCAACCGCAAATACTTGCAATATTCGGGAAGTCACAATTGCGTTGCCCTTTAGAAGGATTATAGGCTGTTTGCTTAAATATTTTTAAAATACTATCGCTAAAAGCTAATTTTACGAGGTGGTCATGCGTAACGAGAAAGTCCGCTGAAGGCGTAGTGGAAGACCAAATGTCGAGATGATGAGGTCGAGAGGTAACTATGGGTAACATAATTCAATAGGATATTGTATGGTTGATATTCACGAACAACCTCAAAAGATATGAAGATCCAATACCATAAATAAAACACCGAAACATACAGTCATTTTAAAACACCCACAGGCTACAGACAATGTGCTGATATTACAAATAAATGACATTACAATGTTTTTTAATAGAAATTGTCTATTCATTCGATCTGATGTCCTATTCTACTACTAATAGACATTTCATTAACTTTACATTATGCAGATTTACTTTCTCCAGCCAATTCGAATACATAATTAGAGTTTTAGGTTTTTTTGTTGTTTTTAATATTGAAATTAGTTTGATTTCTCGAGTATGTCTGCTCTATATTGTGATGCAAATAATAATGGATAGTGACTTTTGATTAAAGACTTGTAAAGTATTGTTTCCTGTAGAGTTATTTGTAAAAATATGTAAATCGAGCCACCTAGCGTAGTGAGTTGGTATCGTCCATAACTTTAAAAAAATATATGTATGACACACTTAGATCAATTAGTGCATTTAAATAAATTTATTCATATAATATGTTTAATATACCCGCTACAAAACTGCATTGATAATAGAGATGACGACAACATAAAAAAATGCCATTCTGTTTAGTCCGTCTGATAGACCGGCCAAAAATACGGGACACGTATTTTTTGCTTGATCAAATTAATAAAAAACCGGTCAAGTGCGAGTTGGACTCGCGCAACAAGGGTTCCGTTAATTTGTTTTTAAGTGACATAACTACAAATTTACGGTTTTCGGAGTTTTCTTTTTACTTGTGCTACATGACCTTGCTTCTTGCCAAATTTCATGATTCTAGGCCAATGGGAAGTACCCTATAGGTTTTGAGTTTTGATTCCCTTAAAAATGTCTAAATATGCAATATAAACCGCCGTATCTTTTTATTGCGTTGATTTATAAACTTGATTTTTTCACTGCTTTGGGAAATAGCAGACTTGAGTATATGATATTAATTTCAGCTTCATATCTCGACGCGTTCCTGAGAAAAAGGTTCTTGACAGACAGACGGACAGACGGACGCCTGATGTGAACTAACTACAAATTTACGGTTTTCGGAGTTTTCCCTTTACTTGTGTTACATGACCTTGCTTCTTGCCAAATTTCACGATTCTAGGTCAATGGGAAGTCCCCTATAGGTTTTGATTCCCTTGCAAATGTCTAAATATGCAATGTAAACCGACGTATCTTTTTATTGCATTGAATTAGAAACTTGATTTTTTCACTGCTTTGAGAGATAGCAGACCTGAGTATGTGATATAAATTTCAGCTTGATATATCGTCGCGTTTCTGAGAAAAAGGGTCTTGACAGACGGACGGACGGACGGACAGACGGACAACAAAGTGATCCTACAAGGGTTCCGTTTTTACCTTTTGAGGTACGGAACCCTAAAAAATACAAAGATAAAGAGCAACAAAGTTCCGGAGTGGGGGGTTTTGACGTCACTATCCTGCAAAATATGTATCTGATCGTGACGTCATGCGGAACTGTATTTTCGTCATTCTTCGTTTACGAGAAAAAAGAAAAAATACGTGTCCAAAATTTTTTGATAATCTTTCTGATTGACTAATTACTTTTTTTTTGTCGTTTCGCCTATTCATATATATTTTTAACCGACTTCAAAAAAGGAGGAGGTTCTCAATTCGTCTGTATGTTTTTTTTTTAAAGCTATGGACAATACTAAATCATTATTCACCATTAGATTAAGAATAAGATGAGGGCTGTCAATCCCTAGCTATAGGTTAAATTAAAGTCAGCTCAATTTACCAAAATTTTTTAACAAAATTCCATGATAACCCCATCATTTTTTCTAATAAGCTTCCCTTAACCTTAGGTAAGTGCCTAGAAGTAATTGTCACAGCAAGACGTTTAGAATTACAACCATTAATTTGTTTGAAACACTGAAGTGTTGGTGTTAAAAATTTAAAACCGGTAAAAGTTTTAACACACAACATTTTACTGTTTACAGGTTTAATTTAATTTCTATCATGAATCTAGACCTAACTGGGCTAATAGCAGTTATTTAGAAACGAATAAACAAACATAATTATTGTTTTAATAGCTGTGGACGTTTATTATGCTTTAATATATTTTAATGTTTGCATCACGACTTTGTTATTTTTTGTTTATTAAAAAAAGTATAATTTTACTTATTGATTGTAGTCCAATTTGGATGCAATTTAGTTTTGCTGTTAATTTTTCTAGTATATTGCAGTAATTTATTTATGACCTGAGATTTATGCAATTACTATTTACTTATTTCAGACCACCAACGTTAGCACCTAGATAATTCTGTTTTTCTAATTATAGACTCCTCTTTTTTAACTTGATTATTATATTGCTCTTTATCAAAGGTGTATTAAAATTAAACTAGATTAAAGCAATTGTAACATTTGTAATTACTGAACGTAATGCAATTAAAGCTAATGAAGAACTACTTTAACTTGAACTACGCTTTCCGGTAACTGTTTTGTATACAGAATGCAAGTTAGTTTGGTTGTTAGTAATTTATTTAATTTATTTTACTTTCTTTAATATTGTTATACTTTAAGAAGTTATCAGCAAGCTGCAAGCTTTTTCTTGTACGTTCTCTAATTACACTTTGCTTTCGCTAGACTTTTGTTTACTATTTACCTTATGTTTCAATAGTACTGTTACAAAGGCGTAATTCTATCAGGGGGCGTACCACAAGCCCTTATAGCAGTATTACTTTGATATTACTTTCAGTGGGAAAGAGACGGCGATAGACAACGTGTCTAACGCTGTCACTTGCACATTCCTGCAACAGGACTAAACAATCTTACTATAAACGTCATGGTAAGGAGGCTGCTAACATAGTCCATACTAATACAAAAGTATCCATACTATACATAATACTGAGTAAACTGAATTCTTAAGCAGTGGAGCAGAGGATGCTTAGAGGCGGAAGAAACGCCACAAAACGTTCTCCTGAAGTATAGTGGCGAGACTCCAACACCTCGAATCACTTCCAGAAATCTTTAACTGAAAAGTTTGGCATAGTGTGGAATAATTTGAGTAGGCAACAGGTCATGCACGCACAATGGCCCACTCATAAGGCTAATTGCTGACAAGCCTAGCGAGACTAAAACTAATCCCAAGGAAGTACAACAGCAGCTTTACAATCTGCGACTTCATAATCCATTCGAATTTTCCAGATCCATACTTTCATACTAATATTATAAATGCAAAAGTAACTTTGTCTGTCGGTCTGTCTGTCTGTCTCTTCTTCACGCCTAAACCACTGAACCGATTTGTATGAAATTTTGGGGTCCGAGAAAGGACATGGGAGAGTTTTCATCCCGGAAATCTCCCGGGAGCAGGAACTATTGTTCCACGCGGACGAAGTCGCGAGCAAAAGCTAGTAACCGAGATGAATCGTAAGGTAAGGTTTTAACCGACAATGGTTAGTATTATATTAAAGTGATAAACAACAGCTCATTATCATGTAAACTTTCTATAAGTTCCCATTAATTTTTTTCTTCTCATTGAATAATGAAAGGAACCAATACTTACACATTCCTACAACACAACATTAGTATGGTGGTCGCGTGTAATGATACCATTGATTCAAGTTTCGAAATTGTTCGGCCATTGATAAATGTGGTAAGGTTTTGGATCGGTAAATTCATAATAGTTTTAAATTGATCTCCAACTATAATACAATCAAAAGGCTACAGAAAGTCGATCTCAATATAATTTTTTCTATAATAATGATGAGAAGTCTGGAATGTAAAAATTCACGGCTTATTTAAAAAAAATCATCAGGCAATTTTCATGCTCTGTTGGTACAAAAAACAATCTCTCGCGGCCAGATTTAGAATTATTTCCAACTGCTTTATAACATACTGTAAACAATTACTACGGGCTTATCCTTTTAACTGCGTTTTCTTAGTAGTAATTTTCTTAGTGCTTTGTAAGGTGAGTGAGTGACGAAATCAAGTCACCACTAAGAAAAGGTAGTTTCGAGATTTGATTCATCAACTAACTGTTACGAATAATATTGATGTCTTTTGGATACTGTTTACAAATAACTATAATAGTATTTCGAACTGTCGACTGCATCGATGCATTTATTGAAGTCGCCTTGTGTTCTATTGAAATTTATTGTCAAATCAGTGCCTTGTCATGAATTTGCTCTTGAACATTGGTATCTCAGACATTGAATTAGATATTGTATGTTCTATGTCTGTACTCTGGACTTTGAGACTGCTATTGTGGCTTGCAGAAATAATTACTACTAGCCACGCTTTGACGTCATCTAATAGATGTTATCCCGAACAATATTGAATAGTTTTTGGAAGTTAGACTACAATAAACTTCTCTTCTTCTTCATCATACTAATGCACGGCCAGATTCACACAAGGTTTTCTGTAAAAATCTTCTTTAAAAGCCGTTTTGTCCACATATTGGTGTACAACATAAATATTCCAAAGCACTTTTCTCCCTAGCCGTGTTTCTACTACACGACAGAGATGCATTTGTTTGAGCTCATGTGTACACTTCTTTGTATTCCTCACTGCACCTTGATAATGTTTGCTTTACAAAATACTTTGGGGCAGGTGTCATCTAAGCCACTTTTTTGAATAGTGACTTTTTTCTATTCATGAGGTCGCTTTGGCTTTGACAATCAGCAGATGGTGGTATGACCTCGGGCAGTTCTAACGTGTCTGATTTTTTTTTTAATTAAACTAACTTTTGCTCGCGGTTTTTTTTTATTAATGGATCCAAAATCAATCTATCTTCAAAATTAATCAAAATTGGTTTAGCGGCTAAGGTGTGAATATGTCTCAAATACACACAACAGACTCCACATAGATACAAGACATAAATTGAACATTTACTTTCCTCATCTTCACCTAACAACCATAAATCAAATAGTATTCTAACAGCAAAATGTTCATAGCACATTCTATGTCTTCAATAGGCTCAATTACCATCCATGTACGATCTCTTTATGACAATTATGTTCTGCAATCGCGGATCACTTCTGAGAATCATTTATGCGGTGTTGGAATTGTTGATGTGGATTGTTAATTGTTGCAGATTGATTCTGACTTGAGTATGGCATTATAGAAATTGTTCTTTATTGTGAGTCATTATCTGTACTAGCCTTTTCGTGACATAGTTAGCTTCAATTATGACGAAATCTTGATGACTGTGTTTAGCATGTGCATCTTCATGTTTCACGAATGATCCAATTCTTCTTCTACTATTACATAGACCAACTTAATATGTTTTATCTATCTAGTTTCTTGCGATATTGACAACACTTTCATCAACCGATATCAACTCTGCTTGGTCTTACAAATCTTTCTTTTTTATGACTTTTCTCGTGTGTGGCGTATTTAATTCTAGAGACCACACAGAGTAATCCACATTAACCGACAATTCAACATTACTCCCTCCACCAATTTCACCACGGAAATAAATAAAAACTTTTGCCTGAATGGCACCGTGCCAGGGGCCATGTGTGTAGGGCACTATCAATCAGGCCCAATGAGTGATCGGACCGATATCGTAATAAAATTGCATTCCGATATGACCGATGTGTCTTGATGTACTCTGAAGCAAATGAACGATCTCGGTGTTTAATTTCGAACATTGTATCGGATGTAAAGGGATTTATTTTTATCGATAAACTTAATGGTGGTTCGGATATTAAACAGTGCAGGTTGGCAGGAAGGAAATTAATAATGTCAGTGCACAGCTATATGTTCTTGGGACTGTTAGTTTGGCTTTTTAGAACTCTTGTAGACCTCTATGTACGAGAAAGACGAATTGGTGCATTCGATTCCTTGTTTTTAGTTGTTTGAAAGTTAGAAAGTTGCTTAAGACAAAATTCTTCATTGAAAAAAGTAACTTAACGGACAAGATTTAAAGTTTACATTCTTTAAATCAAATCCATTAGCACCCAATTGAAATAAGATATCATAAAGATATCAAAGGCAGTAAATTAGACTTACATTTTTAAATCTAAATCGCCGCCTCCCAGTGTTATCCAAATCTTAACGTACATGATTTATTTGTACAATTAGAATTTCTAATAACCACAAAGCTACTGTATAACGGTGGTGTGATTTATAATAGTTAATAAAGCAATTAATTTGATGAATTGTGATAAATGTTTATTGATAATGATACTGAGATCTATCTGATGAAATTTGCATTATTTTAATTTGACTTAATATAATTTGTACTAGCATTGGTCAAAACAGAACGAAAGCTAAATGAAGAGGTTATGGAAACTTAAGGAATATATATACGATCTATGGATATCAGTTACCTCTTTCAAGACAAAAGATTGAACTGATAAAAAAGAACAACAAATCTATTTACGAGCAACCTAAAACAACCTACACGAACGTTTGGTTAACCTTACACGGTCACTGCATCGATTATTAATATTTGTATACTTTATCTCAAAGTTGGGGCGGCACTTTACATGTGGGACAAGTTAAGAACTTTATTGAACTTAGATAAGATGCTTCCGATAGTAAATATGTGGGTAACGCACCGACTGATGGACTTGTTGAAGTAGAAAATGTCTTGGATATCGTTGATGGATATAACAACAGACAGGAAATTACAAAATTAAATAAATCAGTGGCTGCACTAAATATTGGTAATTTATTTGATAGGGTAATCAAACCAAAGACTAAGAATGTACAAAATGTCTCAAATAGTAACTTAGCTACTATGTTAATCACTACATTTTCGACAGAACTAGTACAAACTACTAAACTGAATAGCAATCATTAACTGCAGTAATAAAGATAGAATATAATGACGATATATACGTAAATTCTAACGCCCATAATAAATAAGCTACAAGAATTTGACAACACATTTGTAACAATGCGTTTAAGAGGTTCTTGTAACTAAGAAGGTAAATCAAAAGGAGATCACAGCCCAATATATTATTTGTCATCACTCAAGCAATTAGATTCTAATTTCCATTAGTAACCCCAAATTAGGAAGTGAACTAAATATACGGTAACCTGTTACCTCAAGCTCATTGCCCTTGACCCCTAGTGACACCTGTTTCAATTGTCACGCTTGTAATATTTGGGGTGGAAGTGACCCCAAGCGTGGCAAATGAAGGGTGTTCCGCTTGAAGCCATACACTGCGTCAAGTAGCTCGGCTTATGGTATTATAACACGATCACCATGTTTATGAAATATTGTGTCTAGTTCCTGTAGTTCTGTTGTGTCTCTCGTTACAATAAAAACATTGTTTTCATCTACGTCCGCTTCATGTTTATCTGATTTTGATTTATTGTGAATCTTAATTAGAGAATTAAAACTTTCTGGACCAATACTTTCTATTGCGTTCTTTATTCACGTTTTTAATACCAGTGTTAATTAATCTGAGAAAAAACTCAGTTTTCATGTGTGGTGGTGAACTACAGATCTAGTTTGTACGCAAAAAGACAATGTATTACATTACTCTTAGCTCCAAGCCTTGGGAAATAAAATTCATTTGGTTTTGTATCGTTCACGGATCGAAAATGTTATAATTTTAACATCTAAATGAGCTATATGTGTGGTCTTTGCTACAAATAAACCAACTTGTCAATTATCATAGCCATGAAGATAGTTATAACAGAATGCCATAAAAAGCAAGTTCAATTTTATCCTTTGGCTTTATAGTACGCTATGAAATTAATATTTTCTGTATAAGTCGGTAATGCATGACTACTGCGGGTTCTTTGTATTTTAAACTAGCTTTTCCCTGCGGTTTCTCCCTTTTAATATTTTCATTCTGCAAGGATAGCAGAGGTAAAAGGTAATATCTTATTTGAATGTGAAATATTCTTTTTTAATTTAAATTGCACATACAATCGGTTTTATATCGACAAACCTATCATAAACTGCAGAAACCCCATTACTAATACACACGTTATTCCAATTATACATTACAGCAGTTGGTCAATAGGCAATTCCACTTAGCTGCAAGCTTTCACATGCTGCCTGATAAACTCTAGTTACCGCGATAAGTGCACAGACGGACAGATTTACGATTTACTTTATCAGCTAATAATGTTTTCTTAACGTTATTTCCATTAGTAAAGGTAAGGATTTAGTATATGATAGCATAAATATTTAAAGTTTAGCTTCGAGATATTTGTAATTGCCCAGTAAATGGGCAAATGGTTGAGTGACATTATTATAGGCCCGGTTTGGATGCGAAAAAGTGGAAATAGAATTAAGTGGCGAAGGTAATGGAGTTTATTGTGGACGGTAAGCGTTTCAACGTAAATAAAGAGAAAAAGCTGTTGGAGAACTCCGTCTAAGTGATACTTTAGGTAAAAAAGTTAAGTATACAAACGCTTTATGGTAGACAGAAAAGGTGTTGCGATCATTTTTAAGAAACTCAACTTGAATTTAAAGTACTAAAAGTACTGGCAGTAAAGTATCAGTGTTGCTAAGTAACCTAACAAAAACTATGTTATAGGTGGTACTATAAAATTAACATGTTCCAAGCTCTGTTTTAGAATTATCATTTTATTGGGAACCAGTAATAAAACAATAGTAATTGATACTGTTCGTAATAGTTTTATTATTTTCCGCCACCTGCATTTTATCACTGAAGGAACACATAATTTAACTACATTTCCAAGTAATACCAAAGGATACCTATAAAATGTAAATCATTATTCAATTTATCTTAAATTTTCTGGAACAGGATGTTTAAGTGGGAACAACAGCAGGTGCATTTAAGGACGTTTCAAAGTCATGCATAAAGCTAAATTTGTGCAGATCGTAAAACCTTGAACAAATTGGTGTATCTGTATTGGAAGAAGAATCTACCTTATTTTGTGTTTATTAAAGCCCGTTTTTAAAACATTGATCATATCCATCAGCTATTTTCACAAATAAAGTCATATATAGAATATCGTCAGTTGCTTTTAAATGAAAGACCATGACCTATCTCCATCTACCATCATCGTACCCTTATCTAAACCTATCATTCTCTACTAAGACTAGCTTCATTTACATCTATATTTGCTTTGGCCTTCAGAATATCATCAAGTCGGTCCAAATTGTATTCAGATTTGTTCACGTATCCAATGCAAACAGTTCCTTTAGCCGCTGCTATGTTTGTCATACGTTTTTTACTTTTTGTGTGTCTGTCTGAGGGTTATTTTTGGGACGAGTGGAACACAAAAACACGCTTTAGATGGTCGGGTTCGGCTTAGGATGTTCTTTACGTCTATAGATTTTGTTTATGTTGAAGGACGTAGGTGATCAATCAGTAAAGACATCTGTTTGGTTATTATTAATAGATCAATATGTCTTGATTGTATTTATAGTGGTTTTGGTTACCTTGACTTTATTAATTCTATCAAATTTATGTCAATACATCAAATGATATATCTATTAAGTATTATGTATTAAGTTATTACTGATTAAAACGTCAACAGTATCCAAATCTATATCAAGAAACTTGTTGATATTTTCAAGCCCAATTAATGATAGCAATATTTCATTTGAAACGGTATCTTCATACTCAATACCAAATATAGAAATCCTTTTAATTAGCAACCTAATCAAACACATAACTTCCTTCATAGCAAGAAATAAATCAAAGTGAATCAATGTCATTGGGGATAGCATCTGATAGCTACTATCTATCGCCTAACGGTATTCAGTACTTAATTGAACCTCTAATGAGACTCGACTTTGTACATGGGAAATTGTAATTAGCAAGGCTCTAATTATGCGTCATGGCATTTGAGATAGCAATTTGTATATAAATGTTACGTTGGCAATAAAGTTTATTTGAGGAGCATTGTTAGGTGAAAGAAGGGATCGTTAGGTAGTATTAGCATTGTTTGGTAAAAGCAGGTTTATGATGCAAGTTGAGTTTTAATAATATCGTCGGTATGTTCTATAATGATTTTCCATGCTGAATTTAAATTAGGTAAGTAGGTTAAAGACGTTATCTCACCTATGATGCAGATTATGAACCTACCTAAAACTAAGTTCACCTAAATTTCCAAAGCTTTAAATCCAGACAGCCAAAAGTCAATAGTAAAGGAAAAAAAGACTCTCCCATCAAATGAAAAGCGTGCTTAAAAGTTTTAAACTTTACTCCGTGTGCAGAGATCACATACACAGTTAGTAAACAATACATTGATTGAAAATAAATTCTCAATAAGGGCTAACGATGTTTTAGTGACGAGTCATAGCGATACATCTAAAGCTTTAGTCGTACCACCTGCAGCGGACTTAACCACACAAGTTCCATCGACCATGATCATCCATCCAAGACCACATTACTAGTCCATTAGACAATAAAAGATTACCACATTTTACCCTAAGAATCAATAACATTTAATCCTTTACCATATTAGTGAAACGGGAACTCTTTTCCTAAGCTAAGCAGTCATTAAGTAACGTTAGTCCACTAATACGTCAATGTAGACCGCGCTTTATTTGGTAGTTTGAGTTCTGTACAAGGAAGGTTGAAGATTTTCTAGTGTGTAAACACGATGAAAAA
This sequence comes from Athetis lepigone, assembly GCA_033675125.1. Lineage (NCBI taxonomy): Eukaryota > Metazoa > Arthropoda > Insecta > Lepidoptera > Noctuidae > Athetis > Athetis lepigone. The sequence goes on along the minus strand of CM066244.1, from coordinate 19,211,083 downwards.
ATGGTTCGTCAATGAACTGTTTATATATTATTGGTATTGGCGGCTGGGGCTTAAAGGACATTAAAAGAAAATAAAACAATAGTAAATTATTTATTGTAGACGTCTTTTTAGAAAGGCCTATTTATATGCATTATAAACCTAGCTGTACACTGGCTATAATATATTTTTTCATCTGTGGATTGAGTTAGTAAAGCCTAACTCAAACCACAGAAAAAAGAAAATTCAAAATGATATAAGTATCTATTTACAAATCACTCAGGAAAAGGCAAATATATTCGTGGGCGATGAATTAGCAGCGCTATTTATGCGCGATCATTATCATTAAATGCAACACATTACTATGCGAGAGTATTTGAACTTTACCGGCGTCTGACTATGACGTCGCTACCGTGATTTGAACTTGTGATAAGATGACTTGTTTAAACAGTATTCTTAATTTTTTATATTATTAGCGTCTGCATGAAGCTTAACCACGTCTTAACATTGAGTTTTGTTCTTTTTTACTGTAGCATCACTATGCTTATAATGAGAATGCCGTAGTTTATGGGATAAGTTAGTCAGATGTTAGACGAAACCACTTGAGCTTCATTCAAGTTTCTGAACTTGATATGAATCATCTGTTCTAACAATTGTAACTGGCCTTATTGGTAGATTTAAAACTAAAGTCTCCACTATCGCTATTTCAAATAGATATGATATTACTGACCGGCTATTTCAGGTAATTTTGAATAATGTCTTTCCGAATAACACAAGAGAAGCAGTAGATCGCACAAACATCAGTCAGGCATCTACTGAAAATGCCAAAACATCATCATCATCAACGTTCTAACCTTTTTTAACTTCATCAACGCTCTAAGTAAAAGAACAGCCTAATTCTTACCCCACGATTGTCACAAAGTCACATTTCGTTTGAGAATCATAAATCGTGCACTTACTCTCGTGACTCCGTGAGACTTGTGTGTTGCTCTCAAAACTGAGTGCAGTTCATCATCTTAATATATTCCGGTTTTGTTTTATTGCAGCCGTTACTTTGATGGACAGATAAGCTTTGAGAAAGCTGTTGTTCCTGCGGTAATGGTTTCTTTCTATATGAAATTGTGAGGTTAGAAATTTAAAAGGATTTGTTTGTGTGTTTGAAATTTTACGTTCTGACGAAGCATTATTATCGTCTTTAGTAGATAGATGTTAAACGCTCAGTGTAAGATTGCCTTGTGAATGACGTAATTTTAGTTGTCTTTAAAAATAAAGTTTTGCTTTCATTTCGGTTTTTAAAACTGTATACAAATAAGGATTGCAATTTGAATAAAGATACCTCAATGTAGGTTTGTTACTTAAAAGTTCGTTCAGATCCTTATATAGATCAATGTCGTCTGAGTTGGACTTGACACTACACTAAAGTTCGTAAGCACCTGAATCAAAGGGCCAAATAACTTTGAATCAATTGTTATGCCAGTAAGGTTTTAGGACCTCAACATCCCGGTCGGATTTGCCAAGACACGCGATGGTTCACATAGGTATTCGGATTTTCCTAAGTTTTGATATGGAGGCCAGGATTGGAATTTTGGCTACTCAATGGCAATGAACAGTCTCACAATTGATTTATAATTGGTTTTACAGAACTTATCACATCAAGCTTAAACTCATATTTAGGGGATTCGGACTTATTCTGGACTCAATGCAAAGAAAGTCGCGAGTATGAATTTTTGTCAAATTTCTGTCAAAAATTCATGCTCGCGACTTCCTGTGTAATAATATATTGAGGGCAAGAATTTAAACGTTCGAACACACGTGATTCGAGACACAATAGAAAGACAATAGCAGCCCGACAGCCAGCTGCACCTTGGTCGTTGAAAGGTTAAAGTTGTAGTTATAGTTCAGTAAATCGAAAATGCTTAAAAATATTTAAATACCAAATAAAGTAACGGTGTCCAACAAGATTTTAATCTTACAACCATCCAAAATTCAATAACGGAGTCACAAAAAAACTTCTTGTTTACAAAGTACTACAAAAAACTGGCCACGCGACACAAGCTCGTTACATTACGTACCTACCAAGATATGGATCGCTTTCTTTATGTCCAACACGTACGCTCTTATCTAGACAAGAATCAATTGGCTAAAATCGAAAGTGACGCTTGACAACCAGTACAAAAAAAGTTCTCATTAGTTATTCACTGTTTCGGTGGTAATGTCGTTATTGTGAGATGAAGGATATATGGGTGTCGTGGCAAGTACATTTTTTGACGTGTTGAGTATTCTGGACAAGTTGCGTCCACGTTGACGTTATAAAGCAGCAGAAATACTATCTACGTCACTGTTGATAGCTTGATAATATAGCCTATGTGTTGACTCGACGTCTTGGTAATATTCATGCAAACTATGCAGTATTTTTAGGATTAACCTGGGCATACATACAAACAAACAGACCGATAGACAAAAATTACAAAATAATAAATTTTTGTCATCGGCATCAGTTGTAGAACATAATGTTGTAACAAGCAAGTATTCTTTTTAAAAAATTATTCAATGTACAATTTTGACTTCGTTATAATTTTATTATAATGTATGGATAATTTACAATATGAAAAGTCACAGACATATATGAATGAAATTTTTTCTAGACTAACAGAAAGTATTTTTAGGGAACTTGACGTTTTGATAGACAAAGCTCCTGTGATTATTATGAATGTAAAAAACTGATATAATGTTCACTGGTATCAAAAATCAGGTATTAAAGGTCTCTACTAAATGTATAAGGTCTTAACTGTTTTTGTGTTATAGTTTATCGAGAAAGAATAGTTAATTCGAGAGTGACATAACATCAAGGTACGACTCACGGTGGTGGAACAGCATACAAACACGAAACATAAGGTGGTTGAAACAAAGAGATATTAGCTTAAAAAGTAATGATGCATAAAGGAGCAAAATAACACAGCCTAGAAATAATAATTTAATTACTGTTGTCTGGTAGTACCATTAAGTCAACTCAATTAAGAAATAACAACCTCCCAACCAGAGCTATTTAAGTTCAAAGTTATGCTCCGTAACTGAGTACAATTCATTCATGTTGCCATTTTCAAAGTCAACGACATTGTTGCGGCGGTGTTATTATGGTTATAGTCGCATTAAATCAACCTGACTGCTTAGTTCATTCAGTACATAACGGAAAAGCGATAAGAAAATACCCACACAACCACCAGGAAAGATTAACAAATCAATTGGGTAAATATATGGCCATGTTTATTAAAATTCCTAAACACTTCAGCCAATATAGGCCTAATGTGTGATTTGGTGTTTTATTGAGCTATAAATAACAATGAATGATGTTCATTGACAATGAACAGATTATTCGAATCGACAAAGTCGTTTGCATGTTTACAGCTCCATGTAAATACGTAGGGGTCACGGAAGCATCTCGATCACGAAACGTGACTAATCCACCATTGACCGTTAAGACGATATCTAAATTATACATTGTGTATAACAAAATGGTTGTAAGTACGTTTTTCGATTTCTCCCCGTCCAGCCAACCACGCCCGCAGTGCGTCCGATGGCATTTACCGGTCCCGATATTGTTTGTGCTCCGCCATTTTCGCATTGACAACCTCTGATCAGATATAACGTACATTTCGTATTGAATGCAAGGGAATTTATGCGGATTCATGTCTGTGTTGTTGTGATTTTGTTTATCGTCGAGTTTGTGAAAGCTGGTACGGCCTATTAAGATGGCCGATTTAAATACGTGGACTAGATGACGCGAGATCGCGGCACGAGTTTAGTTTTTTACTTGAACTATGACGTTTTTAGATAGAAACTTTTGATATATTTTTAATGATGGCTATCGATGGTCCGGATTCTCGTTGAACACGAGTTCAATGTCTATTTTGTTCCATATTTGGTTGAACTTAGTTTTGTAAAGGATTTTTTCCAATAGGTATTTTAAGAGTATCATATTTTTTTTACGTTAATCATACAACCAATTCTAAACCATTTTTTCAATCCTTTTGGGGTATCAATTATTGTCTAGGCTCTCACTATGTTGTTGCTACCTGCATGGAAGCCAATAGTCAGTCAAGGACTTACATGCCCATATTACGGTTTGCTATATACAGATCTAGAAATGATAACTATTGAGGGTGTCAGCTGGTTATCGCGTCTCGATATAAAGGGTAAAGGCCTACTATTGTACTTGTGGAATGTGGAATAGAAACTCATGACAATTTATTACATGTTTGCCACTTTAAGATAAGAATTTGAGACTTTTCAACTCTCTCTTGAAGTATCTTAGGAACCTCGTGAAGTTATTTCTTGCTCTCGTAAAATTCTCGATCCGATTGGCATTGTTTTAGAATTGGATTCAATTGGGATAGAATTTGAACTCATGACCTTTTTGTCTGCATCGTTGCTGTAGCAATAACACTTCATTCTATCTTCGAAAGTATTTGTAACGTCGTCTTTTATTTTATTATAGTTGCACGAGATTCTTATGAAGCAATATTGTTTATTTTAGATATTTCCTTTTTATTAAACTTTTGTATTAAACTTGTATCTAGGTTTTTGCTAATATTTTGTCACCTCCATCATCATTATCTGAAACGAGTGTACCATTTTCAAAGACTGTACTCTTAAATTAATTATAAAATACAGGGGTAATATTGATTGTTAATTTGAGAAAGTAAATCTATAGATATTCCATTGGATCTGTTTACTCCGTCGCTGAATATACTAGACTTCATGGTATAGGTACTAGACTTCTACGAGTACGAAATTATAGGCGACAGCTAGTCAATAAAGCCTCAGGTTTTTGTAACTCTATGAAGGAAAAAAATAATGATATATTTTCATAGCCAATAAAAAACACAACACATCACAGCTAGGCCAAAAACTAAAAAACTCTGCCATTGGTCCAGATCTGAGATACGATTGTTTGGAGTTTGCGAACCGTGAAAAGGTATTTAGTTGAATAATTTCGTGATAATGTCATCGGCTGTCTACGAACTAATTAGCTTTCTAGATGATGGAATGATTATAGTTGAAGATGATGTATACGACGATAGAAACATTTTGAATGTTGATAATGATATTAGTGATGAAACTGATACATGAAGTCAAGTAGGAGTGCTATTAATTGATTTGAATTACTTATGGTCATATTGAAGGTCTAGTTGAAGTAAATTGCTCTCGCGTGGGTAACATTGTTGATAGCCTTGATAATGTCGATATATTTCAATGATTTAATACCTATGTACTTAGTAGTTTTACTATGTTTTAGTAAGGTTATCTGTTTAGCAAGTCTAAAAATATCTGATATAGGAAAGTGATAGGCTATACTACGACTGTAAACTACTCGTATTACATAATTGTAACTGATGTTGAGACCGTCAATAAAAGTCATTCCAACCGACTTATACAAAGAGATCGATTGCTTTACAATGCTTTTAAACTTAGCTTTGATTTATACCCCTTTTACAGAACTGGATCGATTTCCGCCATTCATATTTATGATACTATTAGTTTTACAACCTGTGTGCTATTCTTTTGAAAGTTTTTTTCTTTCACACATGATTAGCGATTGAGTTTATACCGTAACGGTGTTAATATAACCATTAAGATTTTCTTTTTTTACACTTGCTGGTAATATTATAATTTAAATAAATAATATGGTAAACTGACTGACTGTTGTTATATCAACACACAACCAGAAACTTTGAGGATATATTCTTTGTGAAGAGTAGGTATCCACTAAGAAAAGATTTTTATAAATTCCATCCCCAAGAGGTAAAATAGGAGATGAGACTTTCGATATCCACGCGAGAGAAGCCGCAGGCGGAAGATAATGTCATAATAAAATTGAAACTGCTGTTCTATTTGTCAAAACTATTTCTAGTTGGTTTTAAGAGAAGTCAATGCATGGCATGTACTTACAACCGACCTCAAGCTTATTTTTGAATCATTTTCTTTGAGTCTGAAGAACAATAAGATTAATGAAAAGCTGAAGTAACAATCAAAAACCAAAAACAACATCTTTAATATAAACCACCCAAAGTTAAATACCCTGTCAGTCACATTTAAAACCAACTAATTTACTTGCGCACCAAAACAAAAAGTGTGAAGTTCACAAAGAATCATTTACTTACAATTACGGCTTAAAAGTGTTGGATAATAAATTATCGAGAACACGAACGTGGATGCCATTATAGTCACGACCTGTGCTGACTCCCCAACGGAGAAGATTTATGATCTGATCTGTTCGCACACTTCATTACTAAATGTTAAATCGATTCTGGAGTAAGAGAAAGCTGTGTCGAAGACTTAGATTGGGAATACGAAGATAATATTGTAGATGTCTAGGTTGATATGAAATATATGGAATGAGACTCTTATATTTGTTACTGATTTATATCTGGGTAAAAGTATACAAGACTAAAATAGTAATAACAGACAGGACAGTATCTTGATGGAATAAGAATCAGAAGATGCCGCTAAAGGCCTAGAAAATACTGACGTCAGGACTAATAAGTTTTAATAAGATGATGATCAAAGAATACACTACAAAGAGTGCAAAATACATGTTGGATAAAAAAAAGTTATATGTGCATTGTGATGATGGAAGATTTTCTTTAGTAAAAGACATTTTAAGTACAAAAAGGAAACCTTCTTACTAAAAGTGAAAAACATCTGCAACTCGTTCATAATCTGTTTCCGATCGTGATTACTTCAAGAAATCTAAGTCTGGATCTTTAGGTGTTTGGCAATGGCTATTTTTGTTCGACTGGAGTACAAGGAATTCTGTTAGTGTTCCTTAAAAGTCAACAATGACTTGTATTTCCTTTTATGTTAACAGGAAGACTTACGTATTATCTTTCGCTTGGGAATAAAGCTCAAGCTTTTTTATCATAAAAGTATTTTCAACACACTCAAGAAAGTAGTACTTCAAATAGGGGGCAAAACACCGTAAACCAAATTAACTTATCAACAGCAAATAATATAAACTTTGATGATAAACACGCGAAGAATAATGAACGCACAATGATTTTAAACCTTAATGCTTTAGAAATAAGAGTCGAAGAATTGATAGTGTCGTTTATAGTGGGGAATAAACTCAAGATTACATGGTGAGTGATTCCAGGGTAAATAGTGGGGACTTTTTATGAAGTGGTAATGTTTTGGAAACTATTATTCCGTGATATTAAGTTTGCCATTGATAATTAAAAAATGTTGATATGGTTGGAGTAATAATATAATACATGGAAGAAATTTAGTTTCAATTTGATTTCCATGGAACTACATTTGAACGATTGAACAAAAAAAATTTTGTTAGAAACTAATTATTGGGGATAAAATTCAACAAGAAAAAATTTAAGCCAGGACAAGTTTATTCACTCCTTAATCGTATACAGTCTTTCACATACTGCAAGGAACGGTAAAACATTCGGTACAAGAAAAACACCAGCACAAATTCCTCTAGTAGCTTACAACATTAACATACGCACAGCTACTTACTCGCCAAAGAGCATACACATTCCAACTTAACGCAGAAATATGTCCAGTATTCCTTACAAAACAGATTGCAAACTCCGTACATACCTGTAAAAGAAAAACAATAGATATTAACATATATAATGAGTAAGGTTTACTTAGAAACAGTAGTGACGAACGTGAGTGTACTGTTAAAAATGCTGATTTGAAAGTTACAGAGAAAATCAATGACATCATTGATTTGTTTTGGGAAAAACGTCTAGACAAAGAGAATTAGTCAAATTACAAAAATGTGGCACGAAATAGAATAACAATAGGATTAGATGATGATACTGTTACAACATTGGAGATATAAAATGATCGTTAATTAATCCGAAAGTTACATAGTTGGAAATACTAACGTAACTTTGTGTAACTTTTACAGCGTTTTCTTTTAACTCCAACTTAATTTGTAAAACAAGTCTAAAAGGTACTAGGTAGGAACTAAACTTTTAATAATCTCGTGACTCTCGTAAAAAAAATATTTCAATCTTTTTTCTTTAAATTGCCTTTGTTATTCATTATGCTTGATGTTGTTCAATTAGCAAACGTTACGATTTCCACACTTTTGAAGGAAACAACTACCTCGTTCCTAAACCTATTTAGGGACAAAAGAAAAATCTCTAATAACAACCACATTAAACAATATGCAGCTGCAAACAACCACAAACAGTAATCCACTTCAGAGTTAAAACCGCGAGCCTCCCAACAAAGGTTTGATTAAAAATTACGATCACGGTTGCATTAAGAAAGAAATAAAAAAAAGAACAAGGGGTTTATTAGAAAACAAAAAGCCGTTTGCGGTTAAAATTTTTGCATAAACGGCTGAGTGTAGTTTGGAATATGAGTTTTACGGATATTTTTGTAACAATAAGCACACAAACTGCACAATCACACAAAATCAACATTCTATTATAAAGCTAATAATGTATATCATAGAAGAAATTGCACAAATCATAGGTATGCATAACATTCTCTTATTTACCATTTAAGACTCTGAAGTTAAACTACATAATGAATTTCTTACCCAATCTAGTTAGGATTTAGTATTAATGGTTCTGACTAATCAACATTGTCAATATTAAACGGTCCTGCAGTTTTGATGTGTCAATAAATTATAATCAGATGTCTTAAAAAGCAATAAAATAACCATCAAACTACCCATTTACATCAGACCCAAGATAGACCTGAAAGATCAGAGCCCTTCTACTAATAAAGTAAAGCAAGGCTGAGTTAATAATGATACTAAAGTATTAAGTGACAAAGACTTATTTAAATTAGTCAAGAACGGTAGTGTCGAAAACTATATAGATCATGTTGGACATAAAATTTAAGCGGTATAAGCCCCTAAAGGTTTAGGGTATTGTAAAGTCACGAGTTTATGTTCAAATCTCTCTCAAATGTGTGTTCAATTAATCACTCTAGTACTTGTGAAACTGTTTCTGAAGACTACTGCACGTTTAGTTCAAAATGAACGTGTTTAAGGCATTGGGCGTGACGATAGGTAGCTTTGTAGTCACGCTGGTGAATAAACTAAGCTGGCTAATATAGCTACAACAATTTATTATACATCTACAGCTGTTGTAAATTGAAGTATGTTCCTCCCGTTATAGGCGTTGAAAGTGGTTAGTTTTGGTATATCTCAGCAGCTGTTGTAATTTGCAAAAATTCTATCTTAGATTTAATAATTTTGGAAATTCTTTACCCCTTTAAAGTTGTATGTATTGACACTCACGCGAGCGAAGTCGTTGCAAGCGAAAGCAAGTTTGTCTATAATATTTGAATCAAATACATATTATAAAACTCCCTATTTATTAACTCGCTTCCCGTTTCAAACAAACCTCAAGTATCATTACAAACAAATGGCTTCATTATGAAATATTTTTAGGGCGAGCCTACCACGCCGTTCAAACTCATATAAGGACAAATCAGAACAATAGGACCAAGCTAAAACAAGGTTAGACATAAGATTTAATTATTCTTAGATCCCGTAACGAAATTAATCAGAAAAAAAAACAGCTAAGTCATAAGAAAAACCATAATTTACACGTGTGTGGATAACCTAACTATAATGAGTGTATTTGCTAAAGTAATCAAATATTCAGTAAAAATATTCAAGCCGTGATTTCACGAGATGGCGTGAACCAATGAACTAAACAGAAAAATAAACACACATGGTCATATAGACAGAGAAAAAGGTATCACAAAATGTACGGCAGGTTTCCTAATATTTGCGAAATTTGTATGAAGTGAAAGTTTTTAATCTCATGGAAAAGCAAACAAATTTACTGCTTTTATGGCGACTAATCGTATTATGAGTCTGTTTGGCTGTCAAAAGATTATCGTGAGAGGTGTTACATGTTATTCTATTACTGTTATTAATGCGAAAGCGTGGGATTATGAATGAATGTTGTAATAATCCATATTTCCAGGTCAGGTCCTGGAGATATGAAACTTGTAGGGTATGTATAAAAAGAGTATTCAATAAAAAGGGTTTTTTTTGGAAAACCAAAGCTTAAATGGAATGGATGGTTCGACATTTACGAGAGCGAAGCCGCGTATGAAAGTAGTAGTAGTTGGTTTACCAACTACAACTACTTTCATACGCGGCTTCACTTCGGTCTAGGAAAATGATTATCAGAAGATAAAATGAATGAGGAAATGATGACACCCAAGGAAAACGCCTAAATGATGCAATAGAAAATTCCTTGAAACATCAGGCGCCACTTCTTATCCATATTGTTTTAATGTTTTTCGATAAGTATGAAAGGTACCGGTGTAATCAAAGCATGTAAGGTACTAATAGGCACGTCGCACGCTTACGCCATCTTCGATAACGTTTTCTAGGTTCTTTGTTTTAGTCACATGTACTTCAAGAATTTCTGTTAGTTCATTTTTCCTCTTTTTATCTGATATGGGTACTGTGTTTCTAGGCAATCAGTTTTCTGATTGTGCATAATTCCTTTGTTTTTAATTTGTGACAACTACTGGCTATTTATCGTTCAAAAACTTATACGCAGCGCGCGTTTTCTAAGCTTTGTTGATGTCTTACAGTTTTTTGTATAAAATACTAGCTTCTGCCCGCGGCTTCGCTCGCGTTAGAAAGAGACAAAAAGTAGCCTATGTTACTCTCCAACCCTTTAACTATCTCCACTTAAAAAGTCACGTCAATCCGTCGCTCTGTTTTGCCGTGAAAGAAAGACAAACAGACAGACCGACAGACAGACAGACAGACAGACAGACAGACAGACACACTTTCCCATTTATAATATTAGTATGGATCTGCCGAATATTCAATACTCATACTTATTGTAACAGTTACGTCAAAATCATTTTATTTTACCTACACATTGACAATGCTGTTGTGAATCGCTGATGGTATACGACTTGAATATGAGTATTGATAATTGAATTAGTAAAATTGGACTCCTGAACATTTTGCAACTATTTCTTCGATTGAGATATTGTAAAATAAACATGGTCGTGTCAGAATTGTGGTGTCTTTGCCACTAATGCCATTAATAAAGAGTTGAAGTTAACCAACTATATTTCAAAGCAGCTAAAATCCAATTTCACAGTATATAGAAAATGAACTGGATTTTTAGGACTAAAATAAACAGAGTTTTTTATAGAAATTGTGAAAACACGTATCTGTTAATGGTTTCAAATACCGTATTGTTACCTATTTTTTCAACATAAGGGACGAGAACCAGCAGTGACTGCTTCATTTGCAATTAATTTATACACATATGAAAATTATTTCTAAGAAATCTAGTCATAAAGCTTTCCATCACTTCAATTTAAATTAACGACTGACGATACTATACGAGAGAATATTATTTCCTTTTAATACTAAGATTTTCTACGAATGGAAAGAAACCATCTATTTATAAACATGACTATTTAAGTTTAGTATGATAAATGCTTTCATATTTTATATACTACTTAAGGAATAGAAAATTTGAGATTTTATATTCAACTAGCTTTCAACCGCGGCATCGACCGGTTGGATATGAAACTTCCAAGCACTGTTTTGCTGTGCTGATTCTCTTGTTCACAAACTTAACTAAATTTAAGTTAGATGCATCTTCCTCTTTCAATTTCTTAAAGAAAAGGACAGAAGATACATTTTAGTTTAATCCTGTCAAACTAGACAGCGCGTGAAGAAAATTGGCGTATATTTAGTCGCCATGTTTTTAATCGCGTCTAAATTATCTATAGAGTGTCTAAATTTGACAGGACTTAACTAATATTTTATCTTTTGTCCTTTTCTTAATGAAATGGAAAAAGAAAGATGCACTTAACATAAATTTAGGTTAGTTTGTGAATAAGAGAATCGGCACCATTGTCTAAAAACCCTCTAATAGTACCTTTACTTCACCAAAACACACATTCCAAGTTTTATGCCTCCAGGACCAACAGTTTGCGCTATGCTTTGTATATTAACAGTCTGTCACTCAGTCAGATTACCATTTTATATATTGTATAGATTTAAAATTAGCCTTTTTCTGGGAAGCTAAAAAGATCCGCTAGAGGCAGTATCAGCATATATATTGTGTTGTGAATTGAAAGTAATAATTTAATTATAGCTTTTATTGCGGCAGCTGAGACTTAAATTATTGTCTGGATTATTGATTTTTTTTTCTTTTATTTAATTCTATTTTTGATGTGCATGTTAGTGCATTATAATTGTAACGTACAGCGTAATTGATATTTTACAAAGTAAAGCAACAATGAGAGCTGTTCTTTAAGACTTAACTAAACTTCGAAAAAGATCCTTTTTGATGTGGCTTACAGTTTCCTCAATTTTATTCCTCAAAAAACTAAATGGCTCTAGTTTGGATGAATAAAAAATAAGCCACATGTCTACGTCACTAAATACTAGCTTTATTTTGTAGTAATTACATAATTTCTTTTTTATTAATTAAAAAAACTTGATTGAATTTGAATAACTATTTTACAGATTTATCTCACACTAGTTTTTGGATTTGGATGAATAGTTCCCGTTCCCGTGGGATTTCTTGGATAAACTCAAACTCCAAAACTATTTTATTCAAATAAACCATTTACAGGTACTTTCGAATCGTAAAAAATTCTATGTCCTTTCTCGGGTCCCAGACTATGTACCAAATTTCATTAAAATCGGTTCAGCGGTTCAGGCGTGAAGTAGAAACAGACTGGCGGACAAACAGAGTTACTTTCGCATTTATAATATTAGTACGGATTTTTATGAACCTGTTTAAGTAAATGATTAAGCAACTTCTTGATTTTCAAGATTGATATGACCTGTCTCAATTGGAAGTCAATATCAATCTTATTTTGGTAATTATTTTAATTGAACCCAGCGAGCATTAACGCTCTTAGCAAATATGCAAATTCTGGTTTTATAATTTGTCACAAAAGGACATCTGAACGACTTTCCGATCAGCGTTGAAACGACAAAATTAATTATCCTGAGGACGAAAACGATAACTCTTCGCGCAGTCTCTTTAATTTATATCGAAAACTTTACCTTAAAGATAATATTTAACTCGAATGTAGGTAGAGACACGCGGCGGCGCCTGCTACATTATGCTCATACTATTTATGGACAGGAATGTCTTAAGAAAACATTCATTACAAAAACAATAAAACCTTTACGTTTTTCAAACAAAACCTCAGCGAATTTTAGACTTTAAGGCATGCGTAATAAGAAACAATTGATTGCATCACACTGCATTTGATAAACAGTCAACAATTTTATGTCAACATGAGTACATCTTTATTTTCAACCTTATGCATAAATAGATAACGATGCAACATAAAATTGTAGTTGATAAAAGTAACTTGGCATCGATGTAATTAATTGGGCGCTACAGGATATCATTTTACGAGCAGTGATAATTATGAGCGGACTATCTATTGAAGCGCTGTATGGGTTAGCATATGTGCAATGGAAACAATTTCAATTCAATCATGCAAACTATAAAGTCAATAAAACAGATGATTTAAATGGGATCAGCAAATAAAAAGATGAAGCTCTTACGAAATCCGGTAATTTTAAGACTAAAATAGAAATAAATTACAATACAGGAACTGCTGGTTATAATAAATTATGTATTAAAATAAAAATTGAACAAATTCCATATGAAGTCTCATAGAGTCGTAATTTAAACTGAGGAGAGCTAGCAAGTACTTAAAAAGAGTAAATTATAACTGCCGATTCAAACAGAACTTTGTGGTAAGTTTGACTGTTTTTTTACAGAACTGAACCTAATATCAGAAAGTCTCAGAATATTTAATGATTATTGAAGAAATAGCAGTAAAAACTATAATCCATTAGCACCTTTCTATTAGGATGAGGCATTTAAAATTCAGGCATCTGTGTAGGCAAGACAAACTTCACCCATAAGTCGATATAGCAAATTAAATCAAATATTCAAATAACATGCAAAATGTAATCGCAATTTTATAGCAGGCGTAGGATTGAAAACCTGGGCTATAGGAGTAAATAGCACTAGTGTTGCTAATATCAATAATATGTCGGATCTGTCAACCACCGGTTGCTCGTGTACATTGAATACAACACCTTTATCAGACCCAGAAACAGCTGTCAAGGCGAATATGATACAACAGTAATGGTTATCTTCAATATCAATAATCTTTTATTTACAGACTGGCGCCATCCTTTGACCAATTGTGTGATAAGTAATGATAATGTCGTGCATATCGTTTAGGTTTTTTATCTCTTTAATAGCAGCGATAAATGTTTTTGTATGTGTAAGTGATTTGAATGGTCTAGAAATTGTCGATTGTTTGGCTTGATCTCTATCGGTATTAGAAGGATTACTTATTTTTTATCGGCTTATTATTGCATTTTTATCAGTTCCTTAGGTTTATTGGAAGTAATTTTTATTTTGAAACGATTGTAGTATTCATCCAGTTGGTATTTGATTAATCTCGTGATCTATGCTGTAATCTCTCTCCATTTTAGGCTCAGTAAGCTTCAAGCCAACTATTACTACTTCTCAGTTATAATCTCTCAGAAACTGTTTTATTTAGCATGCAACAAGATTTTGAACTACACCTGAGTTCACCAAAATCCTCAAAAGATTTTTTTACTGAATAACAAGAAAAATCCCAACATTTGCTATATACGGAAGCTAAACCCGAGACGTTTAACAGGAAATCACTAATAGCTACCCAACTTAACAATGTCTTGACACTTTATCGGGATACTAACAAAGTTAACCGAAGTCACAATCGCGACCAGTAATTGCTTTCTTACACAGGAAGCTGCGCTGGCACACAATTGGACACTGTTAAACAAACTCGATCATTCTACTCCGGTTATAGACGTAAGCAAACAATCACGCATTTTTACTGTAGTCGAATGAGCAGAGGATTAGGTTGAGTGACGTTTCCAATTGCATTTGAAGAGGAGAAACGAAATTAGTTGAATTGGTCATCTGTTTTTAATCAGTCATTACAAGAAGTTTTAGAAGTTACGACATTTAAGTTTTTAACTGATCTGTCTGCAGCTTTAAAGTCTCGTTACTTATTAACTTCTTTAACTGCTTGCCACTCCAAGAGTTTTTATTCTGCAGCTTTAAAACAGTAATTGCGTAGTGGTATCTTACTGCACTTTGGACTTATGACGGCAACTTAAAAGTTGAAGTTAATCCGTTGCTTAATCTTCGGTTTCTCACGTGAGAAATCGAGTCCAAAGCTACCATAATGCTCTTTTCAAAATTCAATTCTTTGAAAATAATCCGTGCATTAAATATAAAAGGCAAGTCAATCGGATTATGAAGATATCGTCACAGACATTTTACGTAAGTTTTCATGTAAAACGGTGTCGTATCGTGCAATTATCGATAAAGTTGATATTATTGCTTCATAGAAGAGATAGTGGTGGCCTCGATAGATATCGACTTGTAGGTGCATTTTGTTTTCATTACTGTATCAAGTTTGTAAATACTGAATCACTAAAATAGTGAACCTTTGGCTGTAGAATATTTTTTATGATAAATATTATTCTTTTCTATTTTATTTTTTTTTTTTTTTTTTTTTTTTTTTTATTTTCTTATCATTACCGTCATCAGAGAGCTGCTTAATTTCGAATATATAATCTATAGCATTTAAAATAAAGTTTATTATATCATGATGCTAACCTACAATACGATTCACGAATCCTTCATTAAGTTTATCAAATTCAATTCATTAAACGACAACAGCTCTTGTCTCAATTCTCATCGTTCTTTTTTTTAAAATATAACCAGTTATTGTCCCAAACATGAATTTAATTGGCTTAAAAAATAACATTATCGAGTTATCACAATATTCATCATTATTATCAGTCCATTAGTTGTTAATGTCTTTGCTTTCTCACGCCTTATAGTTGTATTGTTTTGGCCATTGTTATTATGAGTGTTCAGGTCACTTAATTTTGTGTGGGTCTAATTTGATTATTGGATTAAACTCTTCTGGCACTATGATTCTTTTGTTTTGTTTTGTTTCTGATGAGCATGTCACATAACTAAGTAGGCAAGTTCTTTTTCAACTTATTTGTTGTTGTATTTATATATTTTTATTTTTGTTGTATTCGGATTTTTGTCTTATTTAGAATCTAGAGAATAACGTGCGTAAAAGATTATTAGCTAGAGTCGCTATTATGGTATATTTGATGTTCATGTGGAGGACATTGAGAGCAGAAACTGCTTTTTAATAGTTTCAATGGAGGGTCCCATTACGTTAGTACATTATTATCTACGAGTACTTGCTTTCGTAACATAAGATACTTAGATCTATATCTAAATAGATTTTTATCTACTTTTGATGTGATATCTTTCTAAATTGAACTGTTATCATCGCCACTTATGCATTAAGAAATATGTATACATTGACGCCATATTCTAATATCGTGACACCATTGATATTGGTCTAAACAGCGAGTAAAGTGTGACTTTAGTTGAATAATGCCTAGAAATTTTATTACCTGTTCTATTCCGGGAGAAAACAGTTACTGCTGTATTTATAAATCTGAAAGACTGTGTAGGTTAAAAGAAGTATGATTAAAACTTTTCGATGATAAAAAAGAAATATGCATACTTCCTCCATATTACCGGTGTTGTCAAAATTATTCAGACATGAGCAAGATTGACTTAAAAAGGTTTTAAAAACCAATTTACTTAATGAATCAATGTTGTTTTTCTTATCATTTAATTAATCAGCACTGAAAGCTATCAGAATGGATGATATACGACGGAAAACAGATTGTAATTACACCTCTTACTGTTGAATGTACTGGTGGAGCCTTTAATACGAAGCCTTAGGGTTCATTATTGCTTGTTTGGTTGACTTTATCGTGATTTAGCCTTTTCCTCGCTCTGTTATCTTAGTTGGACTGTTGTTTAACATTTCTGTTTATAGGTTTTGTTCAAGATCTTTCGCTCGAAGCTTGTTCTTTAAATATTGGTTCAACCAGTCGTTGCTTCAGAATAGAAATGTTTTATGAAGAAATCTGATTGGGATATTGTTTGACTATTAAATTATTTACTTCCGTGTCTTATCCGTTTACTGTTGGATTGCATCATTATACCCTTTTGTTGGGTTCTTTCACTTCGGTGTTGGGATTACATATGGAGATGTGTTGTCATACTTTGTTTGTTAAACTTATAAAAGTTCACAATGCTTAATAATGCGCGGTACCGTCCATTTTGGTGTTCAGTGGTGATCTGTCACTAGCAATTTAAAAATATGTTTAGTGTTTTGATTTTCAATAAAACCAATTCGCTAAGTACAGTAGTTCCTTCTATAAGACAAATGTCTATCTCATATGCAAAGGCCATGAGAATTTTACTTCACGACAATTTTCTTCAACGATGTCAATGTCCAAGATCAACTTAAAGCTACATGGAAAGTTCTGAGATGACTTAGAACCATCAGCAAAAACAACAAATTATCCGAACATTTCCTTTAACAAGCAAAGAAAGTTTCTCAATATAAAGTTACATTACGATTGCAATCATAACTTCGTGACCAAGGTGTCAGCACGGCGCCGACGCACATCCGCTAATCTTATCATAACGCGTTACTTAGCGTACATTTCTGCACTTGCATCAACAGCTGCATGTTCCATCGAAGATTCCAGATAATGTATAACTAGTTTTGCGATAGTATCGTATGTGCAAGTCTTGGTATATTTCGATAACGTGCTTGATAGACGCCGTTCTAATTATTGGTTTGTTTATGTTTGTGTTTAATTAAGGATTTGTAAATAAAATCTGTGTTTACGGAAAATGCGTGGCGTCTAGATAAGAGTGATACGAATTAATCGAAGTTGAATCAATATTATTAATTGGTTTTAGTTGTTTGATTTGTAGATGAATGTTATTTGTTAGCACCGCTGTTGATATTTGGTAAGTAATAGTTGGACTATGCAGAAAATTTTCTGTATACCATATAGGCAATCTTCTCACTCATTATTGAACAACTTTAAACAAACTTTAAAAGTTTTTGGTCAAACAGCTCCACATTTCGTGTTTCTGAAATGGATATCAAAGATTTTTATTTTCATAAGTTATTTAAGCTTCTGGAAAAAACGGCATTAATGTAAGTCTCCTAGACTAATACCTATTGTAAAATGGTAAAATTTTTGGAAAAGGAAATACCTACTAGATAGATTCAATGTTTTATTATTCTAATTATTTAATTTATTCGTTTAAATAAAAAGCTGCGCTATTGCCGAGCGTCATTTAGCATAGTTCAAGAACTGCTAACGTTGTATAGATAAAACCTAAATCTTTCCAAGAAAAAACGGTACCAGTCATTCACATATAGCACGTCCGATAAAAACGGGCTTTCTACATTGTAACAGGAAAAATTGCTCAAGTTTACGTGAAGTACAGTCTAAGCTCGATAAAATGGTATCTTAACGCTAGATCGCAATGGCCGTCAGCGATACTGATGGTTAGATTACGCAACTGGATGTTCCTCTAGCTTTTTGTACCTAGAGATTTTTTAAGACTAGCTTCTGCCCGTCAGTCCATCTTTTTAGAAGTAAAGTGGTCTGTAAACTATGGCCCATGGAAAGTAGTATAGCTGTAAATTATACCAGTTCTTTACATTGCATAAAATTCACTCCTATTTAATTCTTCGTTCACACGTGATTCGAGACACAATAGAAAGACAATAACAGCCCGACAGCCGGCTGTCGGTTAGTCGAAAGGTTAAAATTACTTTTATTCTTATGTTATAATTGTGAGATCTGTTTGTCGATGTTTGTGAGGATTTCGCGCCTAAACCATTAAACAAATGTTGTATTGAGATAGATTGAATAATGATATAGGCTACCTACTTTTTACCCGACTGCGCGACGCAAAGGAGGGTAATGTGTTTATCAGTCTATGTATGTATGTATGTATGTTTGTTTCTATGTGGCGTTCAAGAGACCGAATGCGTAGGCCGATTTTGATAATTATTACGTCATTCGATTCGTCTTAATCTTGCGAGTGTCACTAAAGACATGACAGTAATTAAAATTCACCACAGCCACAACCAGACGCCATATTGTCAAAATGAAAAAAAAATATGTCGATGAACTATGTCGAGTGGGGTGTCGTTGAATAGGTATTTCAAAATCATCATTAGGCTCCTTTTGTTATTTTTCATTTTAAATAATAGTTTAGGATATATAACGATTTAAAGTTGTTTAACAAAATAATTATACTTATCTATTGATTTAAGTTTTTTTTTCTTGACTGTTCCTGCATTTCTTGATTTTATAATATGGTGGAGATGTGCCCCGCTAGGGCGAGCCATCGTCGTGTCGTCGAAAGCCGGCGCCTCCTTCTGCGGCGAAGCAGTCATGCTGGAGAAGGAGGCGGCGGTGCGTGTGAGGCAGCGTCAAGCTTCACGCCCCAGACAGGGATCTAGGCGTAGACGTCGAGAGTCGCAAGATGGCTACCGGCCACCGTAGGCGCGGGTCCGCGGACGGCGAGTGATGGGTAGCTCGGCACCCGACTAGGACCAGGCCCGTGTCGACGGCGCGTTTGTTTCTATTTTGTAAATAGCAGTCAGTCCGTGAAGGCCAATACCTGCCGGCTCTAGGGCCAATACCTGCCGGGGTTGCGAAATAGTTGTAGTTGTTACCGTGGCCCCAGAAAATAAAGGGCAACCGAAGGAACATAAGTGGCTTTTAGACAGTAAAAGTCTGACACACCCTCCCGCCCATCTTAGGACGGGAGAAGTCATTTGATGATTTCCCACTAACCAAAAAATACCCCACTGTTCCTCCCATCGAGAGTTGACATACGCTTGACGCTCGATTCGAGCTCCCAACTGGTAGCTATGTGTGGTCTGTTTATGCGACCGAAAACGAAAAACATACATTATTTAAACTACACGGAGCTATTGGAATGACGATGACACACTCACGGACAGTTTGGTGCGACGTCGGGTTTTATGGTAGCCACAGAAACTTAATACATTAAACTATACTAATCTCGTATATGCGAAAGTAACTCTGTCTGTCTGTCTGTCCGTCTGTTACGCTTTCCCGCTTTAAACTGCTGAACCGATTTGAATGAAATTTGGTACAGATATAGTCTGGGACCCGAGAAAGAACATAGAATAGTTTTCATCCCGGAAATCCCGCGGGAACGGGAACTATTCCACACGGACGAAGTCGCGGGCAGCAGCTAGTGTACTATATAGTAAGTATGTACGTATGTTTTTTAGGGCCAATCAGTTTCTTACAGGTAAAGACAGGTGTATGAAATCGATTGCTGAATCGAAAACGCATTAAAAGCTGCTGGTCCACAGTTTAGGTGATCCGCCGATATCCTTGATGCGCAAATTCATCGACATACGTACTAAGCTATGATGCTCAGACCTGGTGAATTTGCCAAAGAGAATTATAGTCGTGGACAGAAGCCAGTGGTGCCAGGGCCAATGGAATCCGGTAACAGAACATCTGAAAGGGCTTGGGCGGTGCCTTTGCCTTGCAGTCTGGGTCAGTAAAAGCTAACAAAAAAAATGGGTTTTGGAGGTGCGCCGATGAGGTTCTTGCCTAGGGCGCTCTCGATCCTTAATCCGCCTCTGCTCCAAGGAACTACTTTGGACCGAGCTGTGGTTGATTTAAGTTCACGGGTTTTTGCTAAAGGTCAAGCATATACAATGTGTAACTGAATTAATGCACTTTGAGAAAATAGTTTGTTCAGAATCGTTTACTGAATCCATTTTTGTAATTTTTAACATAGGATATATTTTTTCCCAAAAATAATTAAAACTACGTAAACTGCTGTCACACTTCCGCTGTACAGTCAAAACAAACTAAAATGGATGAAATACCTACTATGCTAGACCCTTATGCAAGTGCGACTGTGTGCATGCGTAGATTTGTAATGTGACTATAATTTTCTCCCACAATCTGTACAACTAATTTATAAAAATAACAGGGTTTTAAACATAATAATAAAAATTCAGTGTATGTATTATGATTATAACATTATATTCTAATTGGGGTGTCTAGTGGTGTGTGTTTATTCCGGGACATGTTGTATATGTTGCTTTGAGCCGAGTTAGGTCTCTAGAGGGACTAATCATCAGTAGTTAGACCACCGCAAGTTACTTAATAATCTTCACGATTTTAACTCCCTCAATGAAATGACTAGATTGCGATTTTTTCCATCTTATAACAAAGTCAATAAACCGTAACTAAAAAGTATAAAATAAAATGAAAATTATTAAAAAACAAAAAACCCGACTGCTTGAAAAACTGAAAATAAAGAAACAAGCCCAGCAGTTTAGAATTCTGTTAAGTAATACTAAATAAATACACAATTGAAATAGTTTTATAATGTATACACATATAAAACAAATCATAAATTCTAATGCAGAACAGAACGACTTACAGTCGGGGCCCCTTGGGAAGATTTGATTGGTAAAATTTGAATGGGCCCCGACTGTGAGTTGTTCTGTTCTGCATTAGAATTTATGTTTTGTTTTATATGTGTATAGATTATAAAACTATTTCAATTGTGTATTTATTTAGTATTACTTAACAGAATTCTAAACTGCTGGGCTTGTTTCTTTATTTTCAGTTTTTCAAGCAGTCGGGTTTTTTGTTTTTTAATAATTTTCATTTTATTAATTCATATCTATACATTTATCTGCTATAACTGACATTCTCACAAACGTAGTCGCATGGAAAAAAGTAGCAGTTAAATAGTTTTACTGCGGCATAGGCATGGCAATGTTCATGCAATACTGCAGTTTGATAAGAGCAGATAATCAAGTGATTGGCAAACGATTACATAGGCTTCTATATCCAGCAGAATTTACTGATAAATACAAATGGTAGCTTCACTTAACCTGTCTGGAATTCCATTTTAGAGTATCTGTGGAATATATTAAAAGCTCAATTCTTGCGCTTATTAAATATTAGTTGTGTTATTCCCCCCTCATTGACTTTGTGAGACATTTAGTGTCTGCCGGAGCCATTGTCAGCCAAGTCCAAATTTTCATGGATTATAAAAAGTTAAGGAAATACTATAAGATAGTAAGTATTTCGACAACAACATTGCTATCAATGTCGCTTGCTGTCAAATTATAGATAGGAGACAGAGAATAGCTAAACCAAAACACGTGCTACGTTTGTACATTTATGTTAGTCTTAGTTTATTTGGCATGAGTAAAGAAGGGTTGAACCCTCATTAGACTTCACATCTAGTCTAGTTACTGTTATCAGTCCATCAATGAAACAACACTTACGTTCATTGATACTAACTCTACTATCTGTGTTTAAAGAGTTATCATGAATGGCTGATATTATAGCGAATTCCTTGTTAAAAGTGTGTTTACTCGCTTTGTCCCCATTTAGTTTTATTAGGCTGGTTTTACAAAGACATGGTAGGGTTTTGAGTTTCTAGAAAGATCTATAAAGTTTTGGTTTATTAGGCAACTAAAAGGTCTATTGATATAGTGGGACTGGACTGTATGAAGAAGAATTTGAAAGTTTTCAATCCGTCATAAAAAAGGAAGGACCCTTTAACCAGGCTATGTTGTGTCTGTGGGCTACTGTCCGAAGATTATTATCGAGATTTTGTGTAATTATTATGCTCAAGCCACGTATAATTTTGTTTGCGCGATGTAAGATGTTATTCGCATTTCACAAGTTGTGCAATAGATGTACCTATAAGTACAATTTAGTTTTTTGGCTTTTATACTCTTAAAACGGTTAAACTGTGTCCAACACGTGAATTTTGGATTTTTGTTTGACTCAAACTATGTTGATAGTCTGACATAGCTGTTTTGAAAGGTTTGTTTGAGTTGGTATTTTTTTTTTTGGTGAGTGGGAAATCATCAAATGACTGCTCCCGTCCTGGGTGCGGCGGGAGGGCGTTTCAGACTTTTACTGACTAAAACCCACTCATGTTCCTTCGATTGCCCTTTATGTTCCAGGGTCACGGTAACTATTATAAACATTCCGCAACCCCGGCAGGCGTTGGCCCTGTTGGGCCCCTTTGAGTTGGTATTTAAGTCAAATTAAAATCTACGTGTTTGAATTAAACGGTTTGACCGTTTTTGTATTCAGATTTAGAAATCCGATGCCTCAATAGCCATATGTGAGTAACGAACCTTAGAGTAAATTAGGTATATCATGTTATTTGTTTTGCTATCCTCAATTTCAAGTTGTTAGTGAGCTATTGTCAATAGAGATGTTCAATAATTATCTGTTGTCATGTTTCCTTTATTAAGATGACAAGTTAATGCCGAAGAATGATGGCCTACAGGTGTAAGGCGGATTTGTCGTGAGATCTGTTTGTATGCCTGTTTGTCTGAATGAGGCATTTTGGGTGGTGAATTGTGAACTATTATGTATGAAAGTGAAAGAGGAAATGCTCGGGCCATGGGTAGTTGTGTTGGGATGGGTGTGTGCATTATGTTTTATGCCAAATTCTAGTTTTACCGAATAAAACAATGAACCAACTTAGATGAAATTTAGTATGGGATGAGCTTGATCTCAAAGGAAGGTGCCTTTTTATGTGCGACGTCGTATAAATCCACGTGAGACCCGAGACATACTATAAAGAGTCAGGAGCTTTTCAAGCAGGCCTATGTCGTATTTTTTCATAGGGTGAAAATGAGACGAATGAAAGAGATGAATGCAATTAGGCGGGCCGTCTTTTGTGTAATAAGATGATAATAGTTTTGACCTATTTTTATATAATTAAAAAAAAAGAAAAAAATATATTTATTTTTAGTCAAAAAGGAATAAGGGAAGATACCGTTTTTCATTAAGACGAGAACTTGGAACTCTCTTTTATCGAATTATGAAACTACAGTGGAATCAGCCGTAAATTTTGCAAAACTACTAATTAAATAGCAACGGCAAAATGCTGAACTATACACGTATAAATGACTCATCTAAAACACTGAGTTCAAATAAGCGTACTTCCGATTTTCATTGTCAAAGCATCCTGTGAACAAGGTTTATGCCATTCTGAACAATGATTTTACAGAATATGACATGTCATGTCGCGAATTTATTGCAAACAATAGCCTTTTGAATTCGTTCCATGCTTTGATGGTTTATGTGGAACTAGCTTTTGCCCGCGGCTTCGCTCGCGTTAAAAAGAGACAAAAAGTAGCCTATGTTACTCTCCATCCCTTCAACTATCTCCACTTAAAAAATCACGTCAATTAGTCGCTCCGTTTTGCCGTGAAAGAAAGACAAACATACAGACAGACATACAGACAGACAGATAGACAGATAGACACACTTTCCCATTTATAATATTAGTATGGATGATGTTTCGAGTGAATTGTAAAATCTGTTGTAATTTTGGCGCTACTGTCAAATAAATTGCAATTTTTCTGACATTTATGATTTGTGTGTGATACATAATTATATAGACAATGCTCATAAAGTAACGGGTGTAAGATTAACACAGATAGTTATAGCAGAAATAATTTAGTGCTTGTTTTATTAATTTATTATGAACTAAAGAACAATGGAACTATATAGAGTTTAAATATTCAAAACCACACAAAATAACGGAGAAAGACGTTCCCACCTATTTTCGCCTATATTGGCTGGTTTGAGTAGAGATGTGTAATAGATGTGCAATCGTGCTCGGAGGAGAAAGTATTTCAGTAAGTTTCTGGACCCAGCAACTTAAACGTACTTTGTAAATAATCTTGTTAACCGTGGAATAGCTCTTCAATCCTCAAGCACCTCAACAAAATGTGACACACTTCATGATAATGTTGCCCCTTTGACTCTACGTCACAATGCGCCAAGGGCCCATATTCAGGCCCTTGTTTTCGGAGGCCATTTACTGAGTGTACAGTCACAAGCATAAACATGTGTACACTACGCAAATATTTAAATCAATTTTCTCTTAAATAGCCATAACTTTGAGTTAAAACTTACTTTATAGTGAAAGTAAAACTTACTTATATGTCATCCATACTAGTCCATACTAATATTATAAATGGGAAAGTGTGTCTGTCTGCCTGTCTGTCTGTCTGTCTGTTTGTCTTTCTTTCACGGCAAAACGGAGCGATGAATTGACGTGATTTTTTGAGTGGAGATAGTTGAAGGGATGGAGAGTAACATAGGCTACTTTTTGTCTCTTTCTAACGCCAGCGAAGCCGCGGGCAAAAGCTAGTAGATTACTATAAAATGTGCCCTAAAACTTAATATTATTATAGTTATTCTAAATCACCTCTTGCCATTTCATCCGTGTGTAAAAAACATCACAAACATCTTCATACCTTTTCTGTAACACCAATTTAAACCCACGAACAATAGCACTTACGTTCGTTTTATTATTATCTTTGGATTTGAACAATAATTTAAATTTTATCGGTTGCAATTTGGTTTTGTAAATTTCGACCACCCAGCGGACCAAAGATGCTCTGTAATAAATAAGATCATCCATTTTGAAACCAATAATAATAATTTAGCATTTGAACACTGATGGGGCTGGTTTTTGTTTAGAACTAAATGTAAAGAAAATCTTTTGTTTTTTTACACCTACGTCACGAATTCTTTAGGTTCGTAAATGTTGTATATTAAACGATTAGCATTTATTTATTGTGTTTGGGTGAATGACCGATTGGGTGAGTACGATAATCTTTTTTAGGCTCTGCATTTTTAAATAAATATAGAAAATTGATTTTTTTTAAACTGGTATGAACTTTTATTATGGCAACCAACTGTTGGTCGTAGAGACATGAAACTTAGAGGGTTTGTTCTTTAAGGGCTGATTTTTCAATCATCTGTTAACTTCTATCTGAGGAATAAATAAGACGGTTTGACATATTTTCTATACAATAGCTGTCAAAACGTCCAACTTACTCTTCAGATAAAAGTTATCTGGCGATTGAAAAATCGGCCCTAAGACGAGTAGGTATTGTGCAGTCTTTATGTAACTGCTTATTAATAACTGGCTAGAAAAATACCCTTGAGGTTTTCTTCTTAACACTCAGCATGGAATTGAAATATTCTAAAGAGAATATTTCAATTTGATTGAGTAGTTTGTTTTTTATACGGTTTGACGCATGTCGCGTCCGAGGCTCATAGGATGAGCACGTATTAAAAGTCCAATAAATACAGTTAAAAGTGCTTCCTCTTTATATTTATTAGTTACACTGAAAAGTGTTGACCAGAGGGTTCTTCAAGCCTTCCACATTACTACACACACACATTAGGTCCCGGCGGTTTTTTTTTTGAAGTTCCACACCATGATAAAATAGTGGGTGGAAGTTCGACATCCACGCAGGCGAAGTCACGGGCTAAAGCTTGTTCCGGAAAAAAAACACAAAGATGCGTTTCATATTCCACTCCATATTGTGTTAATACACCGATTCGGTTACAGATAATCTGATTGCTGATTCTGTGGGTTCACCTAACAGTGTTGTGGTCACGACGCTGACAGAGTATGGGTATGTGAACTGATTTATACATGAGCTCTATACGATCTTGAATTTGCAACAAGCTTATAAAATGCAGAATACGGAACAATATAATGTACAGTTTTGAGAATCGGTATTAAATCTGTTCACGTCTGACGCTCTGTCTGGTGTCTTTTAGTCTTTATCTTTTGGTATGAAAGGTAAAGACAAAGCTTTTGTTTAATTTTACTAGCTATTTCCTTTATCTTAAAAACTCTTATTGCCGTATTTTACTCCGTTAAGAGTTAAATCTCCTAAAATCGTTTCTTAGTGCTGTAAAAGTTGCTACGTCATAAAAAAAGAAACTAATGTGAACATTTTACGATTCCTTAACTAGTAGTTTTGGCGGTGCGTAGATCAACAAATAGCCTGTCTTTTTGAATAAAAAAGTACGAGGAGTCACTAGGAATACCGGGCCAGATGGGATACACTCTGTCTATCTGCCTTGTAACTTAGTAGAAACATCTATCAGGAAAATGGCCACTTCGCTATTTCCAGTTTACAAGACAATTATTTTGTAACTAATGTCTTGTAAACACAGTAATAATTTGTCAAACATGATGTGGCAAAGACGAAACAATATACAATATTCACTTACGGAGTAACGACACTGTTTAAAGTCTTGCAGAATTGCCATTTCTACATTCGCAAAAGTTCATTGTTTTAGTTACATCATTCTCCTCAATACATACTATTTTCTTAACAAGCAAAATTAAGATGAATTACAGCGCACATAAGCTCATTTTTCATTGAAATTGCGCCAAAATTTGCATAATGACCAGGCAAATAAACAGTGAAGTTTTGAGGACGGTGGAAAATTGATTGTTGTCAATGGGGGGTACTTCTGTCCGATACCACTGTATTTATTCAGTTTATGAGGGGGTTATGTGTTATAAAGATTGAGTAAACTCGTAAAAACTTCTGAATAAATGATACAAAATGGCGTTCATTAATTTTGAAATCTCTTTTTTCAACAAAACGTTATTTCTTTTATTATTGTTAGCTTTTGCCTGTACACTTAGTCTGAGATAAATATACTCTGGTTAGTAAGTGATTCAGCTAAGTAGTATTACCGTCTTCGTCCCACAACTGTCAATATGCGATACTAAGACAGAGACGGAGTATAGCTAAGTCAAAGTAAGAAACTATATTTATTTTTGGCCTATTACTGTGCTTGGTCTCTAAAAAAAGTCATATATTGCAGCGCACTGACCGCACGTAATGGAAAAAAAAACACAATACATACAAACGCCAATAGGTTCATCTTCATCTTCATCATGCTGAAGATGAAGACGCCAAAAGGTACACTAAGTTCTATTTTGCTCTTACTATGGTTTCGTCTAACATTTTTCATACCCTGGCACAAGTTGATCCCAAGTTCTACATTCCTTCCAACAGAAACCAAAGCAGCACAGCAGGTCTCAATTCAAACTGCAATTCAACCTAAACTATTTCTAGTAAACATAACATTACAGTCAATACCCCGTTCAAGACTTCCGTGAGTAACAACAGGTAAAGTGTGTTTCTTTATCGCCGTTGATAAGATAACATCAGGGGTCAACACAGTGCACCGTGCAACAGCTTCAGATTTATTGTTGATTTCACTAACATATTTTCTTTAAGGCAGTTTGTACTCTTAGTTTGGGTACAAGGCTCTCTATGCAATCAAATCTCTTAATCCATCTATTTTGAAAAAGGTGTGTCTTAAGCACGACTTTAGTAGAACTGATCTTTAAATCAATGGATTATAGAAATTGATTTTATTACTAACCTACCGTGTTGTTGTTTCAAAACGTTTCTAAATTTATATAAACAAAACAGGTCTCAAAACAGTTCCTTGCGGAACTCCGAAGAAATTCCTGTATAAACAACCAAAATTTCCTTAAACGCACGTGCACGCCCATAAATCCCGTATAATATCAGATGTACAATAAAACAATGGCGCGATTCTATGACCATTGAAGGCATCAGGCAATTCAGAGGGCAACGCTGCCCCGCAAACTTGCATAGGAAGTGTGATAAAACGGTCCATGGGAACCTGTTACACTGACTTGTAATGGACTTGATGGAATCACTAATGTAACTAACGTCCAGTGCATTTTGAAACGTACGATGTAGCGCGTATTATAAGATCAGTACTTTAGCGAGACAACACAGGGCTCTAAAATACAGATGATTGAAGTTATAAAATTTGCAATACTAAATTAGAACTGGGTCAGCCACTTCTGTGTCATCCTCACTGTTTTAATGACTGAAATAGTACATAATGTGAAGCAGATAGGGACACAGCCTAAAAATATATTGTCAAACTTTTCGAAATGTAGGGCACCTGCCTTCAGACAGCTAGCAGCTGGAAATTATGGAAGAGGATGACCGCAGCAGTCAAAACACTGACTGATAATGTATTCTGTTGAAATCTCTCCAAGATATTGTTGTGACTTTTTGTGACACTATAGATATTTTTTTACCTGTCTGACTTTAAATGTTATGCTTATGACATTGACGAGAAAAAAAACCGCTTCCAAAACGGTTTGTTTTCCTAACATTACAAATTCACGTATTTATGAATGGGGTAAAAATGTTAGGTAATTTTACATGTTACATTTTATTTTATTATTAAAGTCAATATCTATTAACATTTCGCATTATATTCTTACTTCTTCAAGTTCTCATAGTAGGTTTTTCATTTCAATAGTCTGCCATAAAATGCAAATCACTTGTATTAACGGTGTAACAAACGCCGGGTTAAATGGAAGTTCCTTTGTTTCATACCCACATCGGCTATTACCGGTCATGTACTAGTATAACTATGATTTGTTGCCAATGTTCGACGCATGCGCAAGCAAGAAAGCAGGTGAGATTAATGTGGAGGATTTTAAGCCTATAGTGGCTGATATACTCGTATTTGTTAACGGTATTAATACAAGTATGAATAATTAAGTGTTTTTGTATGCAGCGTAAGTTTCTGCGGTAATTGTTAGTGGACTTTCTAACAATACTATGAAGCTTATAGAAGACGTGGACCCATCAATAGTTCAATGGCTAGGATTTGAACTCACGACCTCTTGATCGCTAGTCGTTGGTTTATTGTCGCGTTTACTTCGAGGATGTTTTAAAGATTTATTGCTGTTGTTTTGATTGTAGGACAAGAAAAGATTCTAAATGTATTCGAAGAGTTTCTTTTCTGTGTAGTTCTTACGGAATTTGTCTTAATGGATAACTTGTATGCCTTGAACATTTATTATGACTAAACATCAAAATCGAAGACTTTTGTTAAAGCCCAGCAGCTATTATAAGCCATACATTGTTTAAATCGTAATAAATAAAATAATGCACAATTCTAACTTTCAAGTGAATACTTGGTTATCGTTTTCAACTAGTTCTTTAATAAAACTGTCAAATGTTGAATTAATAATTACATTATGATTTTTTTTCACCTAGTATACCCTTAAACTACAAGCTTTACATGATATACATCTTTCAAAAAATAAATGACCCACTGAGGACTAGTTGAATACGCGGAAGACAGTACACAAGCATTTGCATAGACAAAGGTACACTTCCTTCACTCTCTTAGTCAGACTGGACGGTAATTTGACATGGACGGCAGCGAAAACAAAATAACTAACAGCTTGAAGTGTTAAGAAGTCCAGAATTTAAAGGTTGGTAATGCGACAAGTACAGGTTCAGAATTCTGCTTAGCCTACGCTGAAAACTTCTTAATGGTTAAAATTAATAACAGTATATATCTAACTTGGAATAAAACCCAAGACTCTTAATCAGCATTCGTGACTGAGACCATATTACTAACAGGCCAGTCACCTTTCAAATACATCGTCACAAATGAGAACTTCGTTACTTCCTCCTAAAAAAATACGTCTACGCTCCATTCATTGACATCAAACTAAATGAACGCTTCCTTCCTGCCTCGCCACGTGTTTACAAGAGGGATGTCTGCTATATCATTGCTTTTTATTGAGATTCCTATGAAATTTTGTTTACGTTTTTTCGGTTCTGTGTCCAAAGGGTCCCAATAAACTACACTTTTATGTGTGTCCCTTTGTCACAGGAGTTTATTCATCGAATCTTAATTGGTAGATAATCTATTTATTTTTTCATAGAGTGTGTATTACTAAGGCTGCTGTACCACTTATTAAAATAAAATGTGGCACCCTTTATGTGCTTCCGTCTCGCACCGGTTTTTTCTGTCCTTTTATTGTCTGTTATAATTTAATACTTTTCAACATTAGTATCTTATTATTTGTCTTGGTGGAGTCATTTATTACGAACCGTTTATCGTGTCTCTTTTCTACACAAATCACTATCTCATAAAAAGTGTTATGTTTGCTTCTTCAGTGCTAGGGTCGTTCATCATGCATTACTTTTTGAGTTGGTGAAGCTGTCTTGCCTTTTGTCTAAGACTAACGTATGTCTAGTATCCGTTGTAACGTCTACTTTAATTATTCGAAGTTTTATAGCAGCAGGAAATATTACGTTCTGAATGTGAATTGTCTTGTATCTTTTACGCTGAACAACCACCATTTCAATTTAACTACAATTAGCTATAGTCTAGACTTTAAACTATAGTCTACGACCAAAGTAAGTATCCATTGTAAAGTCTACCTTAATTACTCAAATTTTATAGTAGAGAACGTTACTTTCAAGGTTCACTGTCTTGTATCATTTACACTGTACAACCACTATTTTAAATATACTGCACTTGGTTTTGCTGTAAGTATTTCTTTAAAGATGATAAATAACATTAAATATGTATATTACACAATGAATTATTACACAATGAATTAGTTCTAAGGATCAATAAAAATTGCGATCGCCAATTCGCTTTCAATTAGTGTGTATGTTTGTGCAGACAAATAGAAAGACCTTGCACTCCTGCAGTGGGACATTAAGACTGGGAACTGTATAATTTTTTTTCATATTATATACTTGCATGAGAAAATTACTGCTACCAAGCAGTAGCACTTATTTGAATAGTTTCTGCACATACCGAGCATATATTTCTCCAACGCAAGTTCGTTGGCCCAAAAATTGCTTACACAGGTCTCGACGTGTCAGTTTGTCTCAAGTGGCATGTTTGCACAGATGGCTACCGTTTTTTATATCACCAAACGTTTTAAGAATGTTACAATATGACGTAATACTGGGAAACATTTGAATAACGACTTTTTTATATTCGTGGATACTGAATTTTGGATTGCTACGAATATGTTGCAATGACCTCACGGTGACTATATTTTAAAACAAATCGTCACCTATGTATCCGTTATTGAGTTGATAGCTGTAAAAACAGATGCTAATCAAGGCGATGAAGATAAAATTCCTATGGAACTTCGAAACATTTATATCTGCTAAACCAGTTACCGTTTTAATTCTATTAATATGTATGTATGTATCAGGAAAGTTAATCACGAATTGAATACTAAATGAGTAGAAGGTGATACACATAACGGCCTTCACTTTCTTTGTGTCAAATCTACATCAGCATAATCTCAAGGTCTGATGATTCATAGATTCTTGCATAAAGTGAATCACACGTATGAGCTTGTATTGTAGACTCATTTACTGATTACGTAGCGTCTAGACACGTGTCTTCAGTAATTTGTTTAAGTATATATGACTTTCCTGATTCATTTGAGACTAGTATTGTGCGTTCTTTTGCAACACTTTTCTTACTGAATCTTTTGGTTGCATTAGCGTGCGAGTTTTAAAATACTATTATTTTCTTTACTTATATTTTCTTTGATATCTTTTTAAATCTCGTATGTATTTCTGTATTTATTTTAACCAGTAATTGTTTTTTGTAATTAAAATTTCTAATTAAAGACCACCCACAGTTTATTTAGGAGATCTTCATATAATTAAGTGTGGTTTATTGCTAGGAATAAAGATAATGTAGACCTTTTGACCGGACACATTTAAATTCGGAGATAATTTAATACAATTATGTTAATGGCACATTTGTAGGCAGTTTAGTTTTTATTTTCGCATAATATAGCTAACAGGACTTCCGAATTGGCAAATGGCTTGTTTAGCGCGGTAATTAAGGAGTTGGCTGCCATGATAAATGTCATGGGTGCGTTTGCTCACGAATTTTCTTATCTATTTTATTTTATTTTCGTTACTTATTTGCTTGAAATTGAGAGAGTCGAGAATCGAATTGGCAGAAACTAATATATCATCACTCTTAAATTTATGTCACATCAGTGGAAAGCAAGATAGACAGCAAGCGACGAAGAAACTTAGCTCGCCAAGATGGTCCAATCAATCTGATTTTCCAAGCATCAAGCTCCGCTATACCTTCAATCTATTCAAAGATATCCCAACCATCAGCATTTAGGAACATGACATGAAGAGAAGTAGATCAAAAAGGCGTTTTACACTAATATTAAAACCTTCAATGAAGCAATGTATTACAACTTGCTGAATGAACACTTAAATATTATTACGCCGATCAGAGTCGAACTCCCGACCGGCCTACCGTTACGACATAATACTCGTTCCAAATGTCAATCGTTATTTAACTCTGCCTTTGCGCATGATGATATAAAAAGTCATTTTTTACACAATTGACTTTTATGAATTAAAGCTTTAAAGTGTCGATTTTATTGAAATTTTATTGATGTGAGTTTTAAACTAAGCTTCATAGCTTTTTTTGAATTTCGGTATTACGGGGAAATCCAAGGATAATGCAGTAAGATTGGCAGACTCTATCAAAAATATTTTTCAGTTAAGCGAGGCTAAACTTATAAGTAAAAAGTAGTAAATAAATAGTTATATTGTTCAATTCTTTTGACAAATGTACGGTTTCTTCAATGTTTCAATTGGTATTTCAAAGACCACTATTTAGGCTGTATACCTTATGATTTCGAAGTCAAAGCTAAATGATTTCTTCTAGTAATTTCATCAAAATCCGTTGTGTAGGTTTAAAGCAACAAAACATACATGACAGACGGACAGCGGGAAAGGAACTTTGTTTTCTACTATACCTATGTGATAAGGTACTTCGTAACTATACATATAGTTACCACGAATACATAACCAATATCTGTGACTTATCGTGTTGCCTGATTGCAGAGTTGTCGGCAGTGAAAGTGGTTGTAAGTTTGTAACGTATAGATTATATTAAATTATACATTTAATATAATCTATATCGGTAAAGTGTTTTCGTAAAATTATGATATTTAAGTTGCGTGTTATGTGTGCTGTTAGCGTTACTTTAAATCAATTTATTTTATGGTTCATAGATTATATTAGGTCAATTATATTTAGTACCTAATTATGTCCCACATTTTAGTCTATAAATGTGGGTTCGATAACAATCATTTAACCTTAAACTACTTTTATAAGTAACTTGTCGTACTTAGTGGTTTTATTCGCGTCTTTAATTACTGCTCTGCCTCCACAGGTCGTAGCGATATGTTTGGTAATCTCCAGCTTTCCTCGTTAAATGATCTATTCAACACTTAACGTTTTTTTTTAATTTATGTCGAAACCGTTTTCAGGTTAGTGCTTTCGACAAATCATACAAACTTTTCAGTTGTATATAACCTACAAGATCCTAAGATAAATACTTTCAACCAGCCAAACTCAGCAGGCTTCAGCTTTATAATATCATTATTATTATTCTTTATTGCACAAATAAAAAACAAGACACATACAAAATAGAAAAAAAACATGAGTTATGTACAATGGCGAGCTAAACCCAAAGTTAACTTTTCGACAATCAAGCGACAGCCGGCTGTCGCGCTGCTGTCTTTCTATTGTGTCTCGAATCAGGTGTATTCGAAGGTTTAAATATGACTATAGACTTGTCAATTTTGTTCTACCATCATTTTTTGCAATCTCGATCACCATCAAAATAAAAATGCAAGCCCTGCACAGTGCACATTCTCGCCACGTTCCTGTACAAAAAACGGCACAGACCCATAATAAAAAATCACAATGGCGAGGGATTAAGATATCGTAGAACAATGGCCTATTTACCGAACTGGTTTGCCATGGGGACTGCAGACAATGAGGCACCGATGGAAATGTTAGCGTGCATGGCAATGGACTTGGACTGCCCAACGGTTTGTGATTAGGGTTGTCGTGACTGGGACTTTGGGATTGTTTAGCTGTTTGAAAAGTAGGCTTTTGAGTTTTGATCGTGGTTTGCCTGACTGAGGCAGAGGCTTTTGAGTTAGTAGTGTTATAAATAATAATTGCAGGAAATGTTGGAGAGTCATGGTCGTGTCTTTTGCGTATGAGAAGAGTTCTTTATTAGAGGGCCAGTCTATAATTGATTTTATTTTTACAAGATGAGGGTTTAGCTCTTTAATGGAATATTTTGTTGCTGAAATTGGTTTCTTATTTGCTCGATCTATGCTGATATAGATTTTAAAACAGTTAATATACACAAAATAATAAAAAAATATAATAGTAAATAAATAGGTAAAAAACATTGAATGCTCTACATATTTTCCCTTTACATTTAACATTTTTTTACAAAATGTATTCCCCTTCTATCCTCACTAAGAGGTTTACATCGTGAGGCAATTGACCTACAATATTGGCACCCCTATCAGTATTGTGACGTCATACAAAATTTTTTATGACAGTTGCAGTTTACTTCTAAATTACGTCGGGTTACGTGTTCGCTTCAATGAGAACGAACAATGGAAAATTTACTTTACCAGTAATGAAAAAGAAACAACATTTTATTATTATAATATAGCCATGTCTAAGTTTAAAAATGTTAAAATATGGGCAAGTTAATATTTTTAACACCACAAGCAATTTATATACCTTTACCGAATATCGCGGAAGCATAGATCAACGCAGATTAAAAAGTAGCGTACCTATGCTGCCGTGTTACCGAAAAAGGGCACAACTAACACTTTTTGTCAAAATGAGTTATATATATATTCGGAATCAGGAAAAAAAGGCCTATCTGCCTGATTTTTTGTGGATTTTTAGCTACAAAATAAACAGAGATAGCATAAGCTTAAAGGGCACAACTGCATCATTTTTTAAGTTTTATTACAATAAAAAGGCATATTGTGAGATATGACTTTTATTTCACCTTTTTATTATTGATATATTTAATGGAAAGGGCATAACTGACGTATGTCAAATATAAAAGGCTTATGTGGCAATTGTGCTTATTTTTTATACGAACACTTTAGCAATTAATGTAGAAAGAAAAGTCACAACTGGCAGTTATGCCCTTTCTATTTAACCCTACGCTTATAAATGTTATATAAAAAAGGCCCATTGGCGTTTGTGCCTTTACTACTAAACATTTCTGAACGAAGATGAAGTGAGGGGGGTAAGGTATGCAGGGAATGCCGTCAGTTGTGCCTGTTGTACATCTCAATTTTCTCAACATTTGTAAAATGTTAGTTGTGCCTTTTCTAATAACGACGGCAGCATAGCAAATGGAATTTTCCCTGAACCTTTCAAAAAGGCCCTGATCCGCCCGATCTATAAGAGCGGGAACAGGGACTGTGCGAACAACTATAGACCGATCTCTGTTCTTTCAGCTA
The DNA here is from genome assembly GCA_033675125.1 of Athetis lepigone. Classification (NCBI taxonomy): domain Eukaryota; kingdom Metazoa; phylum Arthropoda; class Insecta; order Lepidoptera; family Noctuidae; genus Athetis; species Athetis lepigone. The sequence continues at coordinate 19,175,075 of CM066244.1, read as the reverse complement.
TTTCTAAGGTTATGGAAAGACTGATTAATGGTCGCCTACTGAGTTTCTTAGAGAAAAATAAAATCCCACCAAAAACAGTACATGTAAAAATAAGCATTTTCCCTGAACCTTTCAAAAAGGCCCTGATCCGCCCGATCTATAAGAGCGGGAACAGGGACTGTGCGAACAACTATAGACCGATCTCTGTTCTTTCAGCTATTTCTAAGGTTATGGAAAGACTGATTAATGGTCGCCTACTGAGTTTCTTAGAGAAAAATAAAATCCCACCAAAAACAGTACATGTAAAAATAAGCCAACTCTCTACGCAATTCTACTATCGTAAAAAGTTTTGAGATCGCATAGAAGCCAAGTCCTGTTCAACTTATTTTGTAATAATAAATCAATATTTTGTGATTATATCAATAGTTTTGTTTTTTACATTATTATAATAATGACTTGGCCATGAGCACAAGTTGCAGATACAGTCGAATCTAAGGACATCATTTTGTAACTAATTGGAATGTAAGATCACCATAGAATAAACATACCGAGCAATGCATGTGCAGTTCACTGGTCTTGGATGAGACTGACTGTCAGTAATTTAATAATAATTGAATAGACTAAAAGAATTTTATTCTGTGACCTTTATGTTTAACTTTCAACCCCTCCAAATATGCTGTTTTGTATTTCTATCTCATTATGCTCATGGCCAAGTAATTATTATAATAATGTAGAAAACAAAACTATTGATATAATCACAAAATATTGATTTATTATTACAAAATAAGTTGAACAGGACTTGGCTTCTATGCGATCTCAAAACTTTTTACGATAGTAGAAGTGCGTAGAGAGTTAACTTATTTTTACATGTACTGTTTTTGGTAGGATCTCATTTATACCTAATTTTTAAATAAGGGAGATTTTGAAGTGACATTTTTAGTGAACAATTCTGTTTTTGTTTTGTTGAGTTCTTCAATTATTGATATAATTAATAAGTGATAGATAGTAGGTACTTTTGAGATTGTGTAAACTTTTTGAAATAAATGTTTTATTTTCTTACAACTGCCTTATTTTATTTCTTATACAATGACATTTATCAGCCTCTTTTAAAATATACAATCCCACTGCGGAGACACATTTACCTATGTATTTATTTTAATTATTTACAATGAAAAGGCACAATTGAGTAAATATGCCTTTTTATCGTAAAATTTTAAATTTTTACTCAAAATTTTACATTGAAAAGGCATATTTGGTTATATGTGCCTTTTAAACGTAATATTGCTCTTTTCATGTTATTTTTTATGTTAAGTTAAAAAGAAATATGCTATTTATTTAATATATCCATTAAAATTAAAAATATAATATTGCTATCTTTGTATACATACTAAAAAAACGCAATTTTTTACATTTACACAATTTCGAAAAACACATTTTAAACGTGCTTTTTTTAACAAAATTCAAAAAATATTTAAATCTCAATTTTCTCAACATTTGTAAAATGTTAGTTGTGCCTTTTCTAATAACGACGGCAGTATGTATGTCTTAACTTTGGGTTTTGGTTGAGTTTCTAAAAAATATTAAAATTAGTTCAGTGGCTTTGTTACAAAGGGATAACAGTTAGACAAACCTATTATTTTTCTGACGTACTGATTTATATTGCACATAATTTCACAAACAGACAGTTATTTCTGCTTTTAAAATAACACTTTAATAAATATTCATGAACAAGTCAAATAAATCATAAATATGTCCACAAGGCACAGGGTGACAAATCAAAACACGTCTAGAAAAAATAATAATCTCACATTTGTTATACCTAATCTATAATTTAATTATAATACTCTATATATTTTAGTCTAACTTGATTAAGTTTGACTTAATATAGATTGCAAAAGGGTAATTTTCATTTTTTAAATAAGATTTAAACAGGTTTCGTATAAAGCTAATCATTATAGCAATAAGTTTTTATAGAACGTATTTCTCCATAGATCTATCGATAGTAGCACTTATCATAATATCAATCTAACTATTATTTAAACATTTGATCTCAAATCAAACTATTAAACTGCTATAACCATTTAAACAAACTTAGTTACATCGCCATAGACAGCAGAAATAGTGTCAACTGTCATTTTGAAATGCGTGGGTGACTGACGAGTCAAGTTTCTGAACAAAAAAACTTAGATTGGAGATCTCATGCCTCTGATTAAACGAAAACCTGATGCAATTCTTGCGTAATTAGAGTTTTATTAGATAGAGTTTGAATTAATTAGCTTTCTATGATTAGAGAATAATATTAACGTAAAATTTAATGTTAAGTTGAGAAAATAGCAATTAATAATTAACCTTTCGTGTGTCTAGAACGTGGATCCACGCGAGACACAATGCTTTTCTAACTGTGTCTGTAATTAGAGCATTCAATGGGTTAAATGAAAAAAAAAAACATATTTTAATATATTATTTCATTCTTTCATGATCTAATCAGGTGGTATACAAAAGAGTGTATTTGTATGACTGGATTATATTTTAAATATAGTTACAGCAAGTATACGAGAGTCAAAAATAGCGTGTCTAATTATAGACAGTATTATTTAAAACCACTCACAGAATTTTAATTAGAATTTTATACCCACGGTATTTTTCTGGTTGTTGCGCAGCCGAGCAATTTGTATTCAAATACTTATTAACTCCGTACTTGTAAACTACCTCATAACTTACTGCTTATAAAACATCCAAATACATACTAAAACTGCTTCTATACAAAGATTGAATTCCCTTCGAGTCTACAAAATTGATTAACTGCTTCCCGTGTTCCGTAAAATGTACTGTAAAACACAAATTCATATTAATTAAAGTTCATAATTTACTTGTATGCATCGACGTCTAATAGCGACCGTTAGCCGCGTGGGCCAGTGTTGCCCAATTCATGAATGGAGTGGACGACGTCGGGTTCGCCCACGCCCGCTATCAATGAATACTTGTGTAGAAATACGCCGGCTTGTCTGCAAACACAGTATTGCAAAATGCTGCCATTGAAACTACTGGTTCGCTCTAGTTACTGACCGAATGCTGAATAAATTTTGTTGTTGCCAAAATAAATGTTTTGGCCAGTGGGCGGTCGTTTCCGGCCCCTGTGCACTATGCTTCGCTGTCATTTTGTTCTGTCAGTTTTATTGTTTTTGAATTTATTAATTGTATGACAGTTTTTTATTACAAGATGGAATGGCCAGTATAATAATGTATTGCTTCCAATAAAACAATTATTGCTCATTGATTGATTGGTCTTTGTTCTATGTAGATTTATTATTTAACATCGAATTGTTTGAATGAAAGTTGTATTGAAAGTGACTTCATTTGAATTTCAATATTCAAGGTTAGCCTCCTTTTCGTAGCGTTGGTAAATAAAGTACTGCGTTGACATTTAATAATGTTGTGGGTCATTTACAACCAAATGGGGTTTGCGGTTTTTTTATCTTGTTATAACGTTTATGATATACACGCAATTTACTTTTGGTACTTCTTTTAAAATAATTATTACAGCAAATATAATTATATTGTTGATGAAGCTGTTGCAATCTTTACTGTTTATTCTTGATTAACTTTGTTGTGAGCGAAGAGAAACACAGTTGCAAATGCTAAATAAAGGTTTATTTAACGTCTTAATAATTGAGTTTTCTTGCTAGTCTGGTATACTAGCTAATTTACAGGGAATAAACAGTGTCTGCTCAGTGAACTCCCGTGGCCGCTACTTTCACGGCTTCCAATTAAAATTTCAATTAAATTCTAAAATCTTGTCAAACCTTATAACCTCGCTTGGGCTGGTACAAGTTTAGAAGGGTAAGCGAAAGGCAAAAAGCAATTGAATTAAGAAGTACATAGACTATTTTTAAGACAATAAATCTTTAATATAGTTTAATTATATTTTTTGACCAATGCTTTAGCAATTTTACTACTGTGCATCATGAATTTGTTCCATGTTAACTATAGATTCATATACATACTAAGTTTTATAATTTCATAATATTTTTATAAAAAAGGGATTTTGATCTACCTTGAGCAGTATATGGCAACTGACGAGAAGCTGATAATGATGAAGAAATCAACAACGACAACTCAATAAAAGATGCAAACCTTAGACTCCATATATCCATTTTGTTTACCATCGATTTCAATGAAATTTCAAAAACCTAAACCAACTTTTTGTAAAGAAAAAATGCATCAAATCAATTTAAAAAGTTCCTTTCGCTCTAATACTCAACTGATACTACACTAGCGTCTAAACCAACGCCACTCGTTTCCTAATCATTTGCTTCGATCAAATGAACCACTTAAAGTGTTAATCACTTCGCGAGTAAAAGCGAAATGTTTTTGAGACTTTCATTCGAGAGCCCTGATAAATTGTGAAACTAGTTAAATAGCACTAATGAAACACAAGTGGAGGACAAGGAAAATGAAGCTTATCACTTAAGAAGTAAAGATGAGGTTAAGGTGAAACACTACCAAAAAGAAAGCTTATATAGGACAGCTGAATGAAATTTGGGTTATTAAAAGAATGTAAAGCAAAACTTGGATGTCAATGTTGAGATTGTAGATAAGTAGGTTGGGAGGAACGCCCCTTGAATAGGTGATTAAAGGCCTATTATGTAAAGTTCTTTCTCGGATGCAGAGTGAACTGTATTTGAGGTAAGATGCAATGAATGTTGCAGCTGTTAATACGTAGCATCAGATACGAGGACAGCTCACAGGAAGATGTTTACAAAATAGTGCTACTGATCAGAATTTTTGTAACTTATAGACAATAATAACAGTTAATTAATAGAGATAATGTTATCATGACCTCGCAATGATCAGTTAGAGTGTGACGGAGCAAAATGCTGAGAACCACAAACTCGTAGCACGAGTTCTCAAATATATAATCAAAATTAATAAAAACAATGCAATAAAAGATTTCCATCAAATCTTAGAATAAACAAATGCCAAACTATGCCAACCAGTTCATCAAATTCCCAATTCTGCAATCTAACTCCAACACAAACATTAAAATTCGTTTCGCTTCGTTACGTCCAAAGTACCTGAAGTACTCAAAATACTCACAATAGAGAGAGTCAGTACCGTTCTGATCATCTGACACACGTCCGTTTGGATCATGATAACTTTTTCTTACAAAGAATGTAGATAGCTTGTCGAGAAGATTGACTCTAAAATTGTATAGTGTATTGTGTGTTTTCGATCGGGCTTCATGGCAGGCATTGTTGATAACAACAGTTTAATGGGATCGACGATTCTAATGTGGAGAGAGTAAAAGTTTAATGGAATTGTTATTGGCAGCTTTAATTGCCCGAAGCTAAAATTTTTCATGCTCATCAAGTAAGAGGAGAATTCAAAACGCTTTTAATGTGGGAACACGTTACTGTTGTCTTGGGAGAAAGTAAATAGACTTTTAAGTTTTATTGAACATACAATTATTACTAGACTTTTAAACAAGCTGTGGTTACGAGAGAAAACATGAAAATCAATATTCATTTTGAAACTACTATTTATTACCTTATAGACGTAATTATTTAACACGTGTGCAAATCGGTTGCTGACTTATAATTAAATTAATATCATATTATTTACTAAACTTTATTTGCCCCGTTTTATTAACAAGTCACGTAGTGGCGTTAAAACTTAATGTCGTATTGTGAAACTTATGAATGAATTATTATCATACTGTTGGTTCATTGACAAATCTGTCTATTGCGATAACCTTCCGTGTTTGGTGTCCCCAATATAATTTATAAGTAATTGCTGTACGAGGAGTGCGAAATTACACAAGTATTGTAATAATTGACGTAGAAGAGTCAACGGATGTTAAGATTATACAGGTCATAAGGCAGTTCCGCGAAAAAACATACATATCTAAGATAGTAAATATCCTGTCGCAAATAATGACGTCAAACCAGCAGATAGACAAAGTAAAAGTACTAAAAGATATCGTAAATGTGAATATCTAAGTATCACTAGCTATAGTTAAAGAGAGTACAACAATCAGATATTAAAACCATAGTTTTTTAAATTGATTGAGCCTTTGTGTTTGAGTTCCTTAATTGTATATTTTAAGTTAATCTTGAACGTCCACTACATTGGTGGAAGATTGTAGTAGAATTGAAGGAAGCTCTTTTATACCTTTATTTATTAATATTCAAATGAGGTAAAAATGTTTAGTGAATTGTATGAGGTAAAAGGATCTGGAAATACTGGTCTAATTACAAAACATCTTGTACTAATAAAAAGCTGTATCCACTATTTCAAATATATACTGGCCACTTAGCTTGGAGTATTTGGCAAAAAGCTTAGGTAGAGAATAATATTACTTAAAATAACAATCAAATTATTTCTAATTGTCAGCTTTAATCCCAATGATGTGTCTTCGATTTTCTTTTGCAGTTTAGTAAATCTTTACGTGGCATGAAGACAAAGCACGTTGGCACCATTAGAATCCACGCATGGAGCTCAAAGGTCATAATCGTGCGTAAGTATTGACATAATAGCCCATCTTTTATTGGTATCTGATAACCCATTTCCTTGTTTGACTTTTATAGCATTTGTAAGATAGTATACAACTTTAGAAATTAATGTTGCTTGTATTTATAATTGATTTCAGACTTTCTGTTATTTCAGCATTATTTAGTGGGTTGTTAAAATTGAATACAATGTCTTTAAATGTGTCAATTGTAATGCTCCAATCAATCATAATGTAGGTATATTTTATTAAAACTCAACACTGAATCTTACCTTCCATTCTATCAGAGATCATTCATAATCAAAGAGAAAAAATAAATGTCTAGAAGGATAGCTTCAAATAACGTGGAAAAGTTGCTAACCATTGTGTAAAGCTGTAAAGACCATTAAAAGCCAACTATTTGAAACAGGTTCCTTATTGCTGGACTGGAAGACAATGGCCTATCAATCTGTCAGAACACTGAGGCCTGCCAGGAACACTTATTACTAGTGCATTCGCCTTTCACCTTTTAAACTAAAACTCCAATCATTTATTCCAAAAATATCATTACTAATTCTTATTGGTCAAGGAAACGGTGAAATGTTGTAGCTGTTTGGAACAAGACACTATATCCAAACTGTTGTTCTCTCTGGAGAAATGCCGATTACCACACATCTTTTTTTTTTTTTTTTTTCGACGTGAAACGTTCGAAAGGCGCCTGGGCTTTGAAGATTAGTCTAGGGAGTGTGAGTTTTACACCACACTAAAACCACCCCGGTGATCACCATCCGCTCTTAGAAGGGGCTCCGTTACCTCTTAAAAGACCACTCCGGAACCCCCTCCATGCAACGCCTGTTAGGGCACATCCCTGAGGACCTAGGCTGACCTATTGTCAGATTGCAGTTTTCTACAGTCATGTGTGTGTGTAGTGTGACAATATCGTTATGCTCGGTAAACATGACAACGATTTATCGCTACGATTTGACAGTGCAAATTGTTTGTGCAATTTTATCGAACGTGAGGATAAAAATCGACGCAGATATCGTGGTCGTATGGACACTCTATTGGCGTTCGATAAACTGCACAAACCAACAGGCAGTCAGATTGTAATGATAAATCGTTGTCGTGTATAACGAGCATAAGGTTTCTCGTACAAAAGAAAAAACAAAATAGACTTTGAAGCCAAGAGTTGGTCAGTATAATAAGGTCATACCATTCCATTCGCAATTGCTTCATACACGAATTTCTGATGATGTAGTTATAAAACAATTACCTGCAACAAAAATAAACAATAATTTAAACAAAGGCCTTGTTATTATACAAGATTTGATAGCAGTGTAAAACGAGATCATATTATTACGTCAGAATTGAAATATTTATTCGCTGACATCAGTGTGAGGTACATGGTGTGTTTTTATAAACGGAGCGTAAAATTAAATCGCGCGTAATTTTAACAACCTTACAAATTATTACATATAATATACAACATCTAGCTTTCACCCGCAATTATTGCCACAGATATATGAGTTTATTATCAGATTCAGACGTTTTTAATAAAAGGAATTTCTCTTCAAATATCTTGGGATATCTTGTGTATTACAATTTGGCAACTAAGTATACTCCTTTTGTTTAGGTATTTGACTAAAGGTAAATTGTCTTAAGAATCTGTAAAAATGTTTGCTATTGGAACTGGTGTTAGGTAATCATTTAATCAACTAAATTTAAAAAATCTTGTTGTGACTTTTATATATTTTTTTAGATAAAAATATATGTCAAGATTACCTTTAGTTAAATACCTAATACAAATAAAGTATTAGTAATTGAGTACATAATAATCAACAATTACCAATGCGACCTTACTACACACGTTGTTAATACAACAAGTATTTAAAAAAAAATTCTGCGTAGGCGCAACTCAGTTAATGAATGAAGGAACGAATTTTTTTTATTGAGAACTTGTCAATGACATATTCATTCATGTTTTCTTAAAGTATCAATATGTTTGGGCGCGGTTTAACGGTTGTTGATATTTGTATTGATATAAAAAATATACCTACATTGCGTTGGCAATTTGACCCAAATTTGGAAATGTTGAATGAATATCAAATTGGAAGGTCTGCTAAAACTTATATGGAGACAGTCATGATTGTACCGTATTAAAAAGATTGCAATGACGTTTGAAAAGGTGTTCCATATTGAGAATGGACTTCCTGAATTACTTTTATACATATGGCATTGTATACATCGGAATATCCAGTTGCTCTAAAAGAAATATAGTTTTGTCAACCCGATAATAATTTTAAGGGTCTAATTAATCTAGCAATGAAAACTAAGATTAAAGTTGGTAAATCCAATGGTCCCATTAGTGAATCTTATTGGTGGGGACTAAGTGAAAGGACCAAGTCACAGCCGACAAGGGCATGGTGCATCAATATCGATCATTCCTATTGTCCCCAGCTTGTTTAGGCCCCACCGGACAAACCTCGTTGTCTACCTCAGCGGAAATATTTTTTACAAGTTGTCCTACTGTCCGTCAGTAAGGTCCTACACAGTCAGCACAGGAAGGGGCCCAACAGGGCCAACGCCTGCCGGGGTTGCGGAATGTTTATAATAGTTACAGTGACCCTAAAACATAAAGGGCAATCGAAGGAACATGAGTGGGTTTTAGTCAATAAAAGTCTGACACGCCCTACCGCCGCACCCAGGACGGGAGCAGTCATTTGATGATTTCCCACTAAAAAAAAAGTAAGGTCCTACAGGTGTAGGTCCAGAGGCCGTATGAATGGGGACCACGAGAATGATTACATCAAAATGATATTGATCTGATTCATAAATCTGGTATAATCATTCTATACTATTAAGGAAATTGATCATTTAATTAGGAAACTAAGTTATGTTATATATTAACAAGATATGGTTACACGGTTCAGTTCCTTCAAGCAAAAAATTATTTTTTTCTAAGCAACACGAGAACCTATTACATAATAACAGGCTTCTATATCAAACAGCTGTTCTTATGTTATTGTTTCGCTAGAAACGTGAAAAAATACATATTTGTTTATTTTTATTTCTAGCTGTTGTAACAAAAGCTTTGAACAATATGCTAACGTAATGGTTTTATTATGTGCGTCCATGGGTTTGTTGACTTCAGGGTTAATAGTTGAAAAACTTTTACGTAAGTAATTTGAAATTACATAATTATTATTACCTAAAGCTAATTTTCTAGTGAATAAGAATATATATAGACACTCTAACTACTGTATTCTATGCCAAGTAGTGGGGTAAACGATAGCGTAGGATATTTCTTAAAGTTTATGATTAGGTGGTCCTTTTCACTATAATCGACTCAGTGGTTTAGCTGTGAAAACGTGACAGACAGACCGATTGAAGCGTATTTTTACATTTAAAGTAGAACAATCTGTTTCTTTTGATTCTGGCGTGAATTAAACTGTAAATTACATTGTACATTATGATTGACTCTAAACTATTGATTGTGCAAAAAGCAAAGTCAAGATACCTGAACATTATTATTAAGTTTTAATTCTACAATCCGCCTTGAGCAAACGTGCTGTTCGTACCTTCTCCATTTAAAAAGAGGTCTTTGCCCTGGAGAGGGACAATAAAAGGCTGATTTTATTTACCTATTTATATTTCTAACATTATAGTTCACACAGAACCTATCTTAAATCTTTCCATTATACAACAGTTCACACCAACCTTGTTATATTTCTCTATATCTATTCTATCACATTATAATTATGCGCAATGGAATAATTCAATGATGCATAATTAAGCAAGAATATTAATTTATCCGAGATAAAGTTTATCTTGTTACAAGCTTAGGTTGTGACGTAATCAACTAATGTGTCTTTGTTAGCAGATGGTAGGCTATTAACGGTTTCCTTAGATATCTTATTTATATTTTATGGTTATTTAACCTGTTGACCTTGTAGCTTATGCATTCTTGATCGGTTATCTTGTTCTAATTTCTCGATCGCTTTAGGGTTCTATACCTGCAATCTGTGTGTTTTTTTACCTAGTTATTAACCCATATGGTTATCGCATGAGTTGACCAACTTTGTCACCATCACCTCCTGAAAACCAGCAACAAAAATGGAGTCTACCAAATAGCGCCGAGCAAATTTCGTTACGGGATTCAATACAGTTGAGTCCCTCTCCTGGGATTCGTCGAGCTGGCGTCTGGGAATCCCAGAGGAGGGACTCAACTGTATAGAATCCCGTAACGAAATTTATCAGAATAGACTTAGTGGTATAGTAAGATAAGGCAGAAAAGATACACAAAGTAACAATGAAAACTAATATGATATTATTATGTACAAATACGAATAATAATATTAATGGACACGAAAGAACAATGAAAACTAGTAGAAGTTTGCAGACTGGCCAACTTAATATGAGAACACGACTTAACGATACATACAGTTTACAGTGAACAATTAAACAAACTAACATACCAACGAACAAACACAACAGATCATGTAGCTCATAAAACTCATGCCTAGTAATGGCTGTATCAATCAATTGAACAATTATTGTGATGCAAACACCAGGTGGTCAGTTTTACGTAATAACAATTGTACCATTAATTATAATGATACAGAGTTTGTTCAAATCACCGTTAAAATATACAGCTGTTTTCTAAATATACGACACATTGTGTTGAGTTTACACCAATTAGAATTAACAGTAGCTTTTGACTAATGGACAGAGAAAATGCATGTTTTGTGACAACTTAATACAAAATTTCTCAATTCAAATGTGATTTTTATGTTTGTATTGGATGTCAATGACATCGAAGAAGGAAAATGTCGTAAGAAAACCTGGACTTGCATGAAGTCCCTAATGCGCCTTGAGCAAGCGTGATGATCAATTCTCTCTTTTTGAGAAGAGATCTGTGTCCTGCAGTGGGACAATAATTAGTCTTGCATTTACATTGTTATTCATGGTTGTTTGGTCATACAGTAAAATATATTAAACAGACATAACAATGATTAAAGCTACGATCTAGGCCAAGGTCTTACACACTCCACAATATCTAGGTATTAGTAATACACGTATTTTTAACACGTATTAGAACACCACTCCTAAATAAAAGATATTATTAAGTTCAAATGCTTGTAAGGTTGATAAAGAATGACCAAGGAAAAAATAGCAATGAATTCCGTTCAAACCTTTGAGTGTGGAAGAGTAACAAAAATCAATTCATATTAATCATACACATACAAAGAAATAAGTTTATAAAATATTCCTGCAATATTAATTTAGCTGGTACAAACATAACATTGAAACTAACATGTTTAAGACACCATGCTACGATTAGTTAACTTCGTGCTGCTTTAAATCACGAACTGTAACCACAAGTCATAGATACTGACACAGTTTGATCCGGTCCAGATAACTGATAACAGTGCAATATAAAAAGTGATGGATGGTTATGAGAAATGTGGGGAGATACTGGGGTAACCGTGGATATTGTAAATCATATTGAATTTGGTGCTAGAGATAAGTTAAGGTTTGGAGATGATGGTTCATCGTGTTGTGTTATGAGAGAATGTAGAGGTGAACAATGCTACTTTAATAAGTTTCATGTACGAGCTGTAAATAAAAAACAAACAAATATCGCTTTTAAGATATCACGAGAGTCTGTACTCTGTAGTATGGTCTCCAGACGACTGATCATGCCCATCACGCAAATACTTTTTCTAGACGGTTGAACCCTCGAACTGCCTAGCAGTCAGGTTCATTAACCACTAGACCCTAGAGGGAAGTCCATGTCTAATAAACAAAAAGTAGGATTTTTTTTTCTTTAGCCTACTGTATCACAACTAGACAAAGCTCTGGTTTTCCTTCCTAGCGTTCTTTTCCCGCATAATCTCACATCAGGTGCAATAAAAATATGTTTAAGAATGTAAACAAGAAAACCCACATATTGTTTTAAAGGAACAATACATCATTATTGAAATAGAAGAAAAAGTGAATACTAAAGTTTTAAAAGATTATCACAATGACAATATTAAAGAAGCGGCTGCTAATGAAATTCAACATCGTGCCTCTAACGCAGGATTGCAAAACAATGCAAGCCCACGTTAAAACTAACAATATTGCAACATGTTAACTAACAACCTTCTTCAATTTTGTCCAACTATCTGTTCACATTAATTCGCATTTTGCTCTAGAAACTGGATCGTAACACCATATTAGGTTTGAATCGTTTGGTATCACTTTCTGCAAACCATTTATGGGTAAGAATGCCTCATGAATTATCCCCAATGGTAATTTTGCTTTTGAATTTTTTAGCCACAATGCTTGCAGTAGCGAATTTCTTTAAGGTACTGGTTGGTATGCTATTCAAGATTTTCTGTTTTGTTGCTATTATAAAAGGGAATGTAAAGGCTGTTATTTTTGTTTTATGTGTGATGTCATCATTTTATTCTGTTGCAACGTTGTTAACCTGTGTTACAACGTAAAAAGTGTTTGTTTAATGCAAATCTCTTCTCTTATTATTCCAGAAGTATGGTTCTTTGTCTGGAAAATAATAAGAAACTTAATTTCAAAAGATTAAAAAGACATTAAAAAGTTTACACATCAAGATTACCAAAATAAAAACAATCCGTACTTAATATTATAAAAGCGAAAGCAGCTCTGTCTGTCTGCCTCTTCTTCACGCCTAAACCACTGAACCGAATTGAATGAAACTTGGTACAGATATAGTCTGGGACCCGAGAAAGGACATAGGATAGTTTTCATCCCGGAAATCCCCCGGGAACGGGAACTATTATTCCACGCGGACGAAGTCGCGGGCAAAAACTAGTTCAAAATAAAGCGATGACCAGTTCCAACTGACAGCGCAAAAATATTAAAATATTTTTAGTAAAAACCGTCAAAGGTTGGGCAGAGACAACTATGGGTGCGGAGTATTCACTTTTTAAACTTCAAGCAACACACACTTTGAACACTATTTATTTTGAAAGTGAAATTATCATGACGCATACTGATGTCATCAGTATTGTGACAGACAACACATGTGTTGTGTACATTGTTATCTGCCTATCCCTGAGAAATCTTCCAACATTTGCGAAGCTAGTTTGCAATTGATGTCAAAAATATAAAAGAAAATTAAGTATTATGAGGTAACGACTTGGAAAGGTCATACGTGTGCGATGATTCTGAGGAATTGAAACCAACTTGACGAGTAGACAATCGTGGGAAGACTGTGATACACATCAAATAATCTACAGTGCCATCAGACGTTATAAACAGAAAAATATCCACAGTTTCCTGGAAATTAACTCGTAGTGAATGTTATTCTTTATCTTTTTCTATACTTAGTGCATTATCAAGTATTATCTATACGTTATCATGTGTACGGTCTTCATCGACTTTCTAAGAATAATTGTAGTTATAACTTTATAGAGAACTTTACGACAATTCTTTGCGGTTCATTGAAGCAACAAGTTTTGTAATATTTCACTGCCATTATGGTAGTTTAGAGGTATGAGAGACAGAGTGTAAAGTCTCTCATCCTCCGTTGAAAAGGGAGAATCCTCCGACCAGACCGGTGTTGTGTCTGGTGGGCTACTGCCCGACGGTTCTAGTCGGGATTGTTGTACACGTTCTAATGTCGCCGATAACTCATATATCGCGATGCAGGATTGTCAGTTGTAGTTCGCATGTCCGGCGATAGATGTCACCACAGTAGTAATATAAGCCTAATTTAGTCTATTACTCTACACAATGGATATCTAAAAATAGACTGCGTCGTCGAGTCTAACTCCTTTTGCAGTGATGAGATGTGTAAAGACCTAGAATAGGTGAGGGCTGGTTAGGAGTAATGACGGAAAAGATTAGATAGATGGATATAAAGGAATGTTGTATACAGTCCTAATACTCGACAAAGACATTTTCCCTATTTGAAATCAGTGAAGGATATAATAAAATAAATATAATAAAAATCCAAGTCATTATCTCCTTTTACCACTCAAGTTAACACGTAGTAAAAATTTATTAATCATCTTTACAATAATACATTTACTAATCTTTAAACTCCTGTTTTCATTTAACCAGAAATCATTAGTTTAAATCTATCTGGACTAATCTTAACCATCTATGTAAGACGACTTCATTCCCACGAAAGATTTTATCTGGACCACAGCATTCAATATAATTAGCTTGCTCAATTAAATCTAGATTCTCGCCATTCAATGGCTCGTAGGTCCAACGTCTTTACGATTAGAAAATGGACTTTCAATTTACTCGAAATACATAGACTGAATATACTTTTGAAAAGAACAAATATTAATAATAGTCTCGATTTATTTTAGTTTTACTGCAGTTTTTTTATACAGTGCAGGCATGAGAATTAATTTGCTCAAGGCGTCTTGTGCTTTAGTCAAGATTTCAAAAAGGTTGAAATTTTCTCAGAAATCGATCGATGTACAATAAGATGCAATAAGACAATCTAACCAAAAAATAAAGATGATAATTTCAAAGAAGGCATCATTTTGCGTGGTCAACTGTTCAATGTGAACGCACAAAAGAGCATCAATACCACTCATCGTGGCGTTGTAGATAGTGCTGGGTTAGAGGTCAAAGCTGTGCATGTAAAAAAGGTAACTGACCCAACGCCCACTGGCATGGCAGCAATACATTACCCTTAGTTGACTTCGACATCTCGCGTAGGAAGTGAAGCAGATGAGATAAATCTACGGATAATGTACCAAATTACTTCTTTATTATCTTATAATTCTTGTCGAAGAACGATTGATTCTGCCAGACTTTTATCGAAGCTTAAGTTTATTTGTTCAAAGGGTCTCTTTTGTTCGTCTATTAGTAAGTGTATTTCTAGTTCCCTTTTATGGTGAGTTTCCGCTGTTGCGCTAAGTCATTGCCGTTAGCTTTTCACAGTCTTTAGTGAAACTGTGTCTTTTGCAGCATAATGACGTTAAGGTATTTATTTTGTTTTCATGGAGTATGTTGTAACATTGGTTGAAATGTTACAAAACCCAATCCTAATATTATGATATGTTTGATACTACTTTAATACTTAAACGAACGAAAAGAATTGCTAGAAATTTAGCACACTTAAATATCGATTTTGCTCATCAAATTATCTTAATTATACCGTCTTTGTATTGCTGTAGGATATTTAAGAACTCTGTCTTACTTGTAAAGTCTAAGCAGATGAAGTTGATTTACACTTCTACAATATTTTATGAAGGTCTATTATCGCGCGCCAATTCAATCAATCAATCAATCAAGCCATACCTAATACTTACTGGCGATCTGGTTTAGACTCTCGTAAATCATGGAAACGATTAAACATTTATGATTTTTCGTGGAAATATTGGAAAATGTCACGGAGTAATTTAACGGAAGCAGTGAACAAGTCATGCCAAACCGTATAATGTAGAGATGCAAGTAAGAAACACAATATTATTACATAATTATAGTGGTTGAGCTGATTGATAATAAAACGATATTGATATAGAGGATTGAATCGGACCATAAATTGTCTTTCTTCCTACATTTTAAAGAAACAAAAAGACTCATCCTTAAACGACCACTTAGATGGCGACAGAAACCATTTGTAACTCTACACTCCGTACGTAAAATCATATTAAGTATAATTAAATCCCAAACACATAAATCAAGATCTGTATCCAAAAAAACCAATAGGCTTCAAATAATTTAATACCAATTTGTTTATTTTAAAGGAAAACAAATTGGTGTATCAATTTGGTAACGTAAGGCCATCACGCGTTTAAAGTATAAAACTCTCGAGTCACCTTATTATGGAGATTAGTTAGTTTATTGTTATTCATTTTAGGGACCTTGATATAAACTAAATTTAAAACCTACGTTAAGTCTTCACGAGGAATGGAGGTAGAATCATTAACGTTTACAAAATCGTCTTTTTTATCGGTTGCTTAAAGTGCTTAGGCATTATCCGTGCCATGATTATTAATATTGTTACTTTTCGTAGTATGAAGAACACTCAATTTAATTTTACGTCGTAAATGACACCTGCTTCTAATATATTTATTATATTATGCTCAGTTTTTTCTTGAGAAAGAGTCAACATTTTCAAGCAAAGTTGAAAATTTGTAGTAGATTCCTACATCAGCATATTTGGGCAAAGCTTCCTGTTTGAAATGCCTAAAAGAAGGTCGAACAACACAAATTACCTTACTTGGTTGTCCACAGCCTCACCTTTCTAGAATACTAGCCAATATTGCTATCGTCCCTCATACTTCTATAGGAGGAAAATCAGGTTCAAACATTCAGGCTGATATTTTAATTCCGCGATAGCTCATCTTACTTATCTTTACTTACAATCTAGACACAAGTAGGCAATGTTAATTGGTGCCTAGAAAGTCTTGGATGAAGAAGATTACTGTGACCATTAACGTTTCACTTTAATTGATTATAATGACAGTTTTTGCTAAGTGAAATTGTTAGTATTATGTGTACAAGTTTTTGTGAAGGTTCCACAATTATACGCGTGTTATCTACAGAATAAACAACTACTTATTTGGTAAGATCATTACTATTAAAAGTCTTTAAATTGATGTACTAACTTTCTTTATTACTTTTCGTTTTATGACTGTCATTGGATGTTGTAAAAGCATGTATGTTTACAGCTGCATCTGGTCCTCGGAAACATCTCTTTCGGTGAAATTCAGTAATGTGAGATTACGGTGAACTAACAGTCTTATTAGGTAAAAGGACAACTCAACCTACACGAAAAAAAAGATACATTTTTAAGTACAAAACCTCCAGGTGACATTAATTGTAAATCTAGGTCCTTAGTTGTTATTACTGGCATAAATATAACTTCTATTAGTCACCAAGTCGATTATTATCAATCATTTAGCGAATGTTTGTTTGAGTTTAACCGTTGTTCTACGTGACTTTTATTGTTATTAACAAGCTCTGAAATATATAAATAGTACTGTGTAGATTTCGAATTAGCACAAAATGTACAAGTTTCTACCTAGATAAATATGAGGAAAATTGAAATATGCATTTTAGACAATTATTGCTTTGGCCTTGTCCAAAATAGCTCTACAATTGATCATTAAAATGTTCTAGCCGAATAATGTTTAAATAAGCTCATTTGGTGGCTATTTTATGAATGAAACTTATAATAAAACCGACATTCTTGTTCTATTTCATTACCTTAAAGGTTAGGTATGGAATTAGGCGATAAAATTCGCCAACTGCATATAATGAGCCTGTCTTACTTTAATTTATTACAACTAATAAAGTTTAAAGTAAATTATGATGCTAATTAGAATTATTTGCAGCATAGTAAAATTTTAAAAGAAAATACGTTCTTCTCGTACAAAGAAGTCACAAGCATTGAATAAAATTTCATTAGTGTGGGCAGTGGCAATGTAGTTTAACAGTCCGGATACTTTATTTCTTTTTAAGCACAGTAAGGGATACTCAAACTTAAAGTCTTTATTGCATTAATGTGTACATTAGTTGTTATTAATATACTAAATTAATGTAAAATCCGGATGAAGTAAACCTTTCGCTATTAATTAAGACGCTATTTATTATTATTTACCTTAAGTGCTGAATAAATATCTTATATTATAACCTCAGCTATTAACATTAAGTGCAGAAAAGCAGTACTTAATACAAATTCATTCCAATTTCGTTCAAAAAGTAAAAGTTTGTCAATGACTGTACTTGCTTGTGTTTGGATGCAAAGAACCTAATGCACGAGAACTGCCTCTAGGCGCTTTAACATTTAACATCACGACATCAAATTAAAACTAACCCAAATACAATAATATAATCAAGCTACTAAGATTAAACACAAACAAGTTCTTACAAGTCCTAAATACATTCCTAAAGCAGATAAGCGCAGGAAATAAAACATCAAAGTAGGTACTGATAACAAGTCCAGTACGTAACATTTCTATTTGTAGATATTACAAAATCAACTTGTAAGTGCATGTAAGCCTGATCGATAGAGATTAAGGAAGTATCTATTGCATTGCTGTATATTAGAACTAAGTGGCATAATTGACATTCTGTTGCCATTTAAAATGATAGTGGTTGTAAGAATGTTAGGTTACCTAATATAAAGAAAGCATTTGAAGATATAAATAGTGCTAATGGTATGAACATTATTGCAAATGATAATCTGACAGCTCCATACAATGATCTAGTAAATGATGTACACAATGGTGACTTTAAAGAAAATAATATTGACGAAGTAGACAATGCAAATACAGAAATCAAAAATAATAACAACAGGGCAAAAGTACTCAATGAACTAAAAACAATACTCTCAGTAATTCTATACGATTCCGAGTACAACGTGGAACTATACAATCCCATAAAATAATGTTCAAGCAATATTATGAGTCCATAACAAGCCCGAGACAGAAATAAGTATTTAGACACCGCTCCATGCAATATGATAGTGAAAGCCAAGCGAAATTGAAGGGTGGAAGGCTTAGAAGCTTTATTTTATACTTAGTGCAGGATTTCTCTACTAAAGGTCTTGGAAAATAATTTATATTTCGATATAGCGTTAGATGGTTTTCACACTAGCTATACTGTTGCAGCGACTTTTACCAATAACATGGTAGATAGAAAAAAGGTAATTAGAAAGATAAAGATGATAATCCAGTTGCACAATTTTTAGGTAGAAGTAAATCTTACGTTCGCGTTTGAGTTGAAACTTTTAACATCATATCTTTCAAAACTATTGATGAAGGGTATGTTACAGCTATCTAAACGCTACTAATGAAGAATTTCATTATCCTTACCAACAAAATAATTACTCGTTACCTGTTTAATCTCAATCCTTAACAATGACAGCTAAATTCTGACGTTCCAATTAACAAAAACCAATTGATCATTCCTCTACAGTTCTATTTAAACAATCCTCACCCAATTAGCTCTCTAAAACAGCAATTTGAAAATTAATTAAACTATCGTTGCGACGATCCGTTTGTGTGAAAGCAACTTTATCTATAACTCGTTAACGGTATGCATTGAGATAGTCAGCAGCCAATTTATTACGCTGCGTATCGTTCCATCTGGATGTATTGATAGCAATGGAAGACACGACTTTGTTACAATGAGAAATTATTTCAAATAACGGACGTTGGGACTTAATGGTTGACAGAAGATTTGCATGATGGGAATCGAGTTGTTTTTAATGTTTTCCTGAGTTTGATGGCCCTTCATAGATTTGTAGGATGTAACGTTGGGGAAAATGTCGTTGGTCAGGAAACAAATCAAGTATGGATGTAGGTTTATGTATTGTTGTAATGTTTTGTTGTAGGTTTTTAATTAACTGTATCTTCGGTTGTTTGTGTATGTAAGTTTATGTATTTGTAAACACATCAATGAAACAGAAAAAATTCTTAGCTTTGAAGTACTTTATTTTGGAGAAAAAAAAGAAAGAAATGTATACGATCGTTGTTAAACTTACTGAAATTATTTCTTAAAATGATTAAAATAAAATAAAGACACGATCTACATTTAACCGTTAATAGACCAAAAACATAAGATAAGGTTATTATTCCACTAACAAGGTAATAAGCTAGTAATAGATTCTTCAACTTTCCTTTTTAGTTACTATCTCTAGAGAAAATAAAAATAGTATAACGACAATTTATCTTCCCGTTTAACTCGTAAAAGTCAACCAGGTGATGGATGACTATCGAATTAACCTATATTCTTAATATGCTGATTAATTAGGAGAAAAAGTTGCTACTAGTCACGCTTCTAATGCCATCTAGAAAGTAAATAGATGTCTTTATTAAGTTTAAGTGTGATTCTTATCTATGAAATTATCAAAGTGCAAGGGTGGCAATATCGGAGCTTGATCAATAAGAAAACCTGATTTTAGCAAGGGAAAGCAAACAACACTATGATACAGATGATAAAAGCAGACCTATTAAGTTAAACAGTTTCTATAAATTGAAAAGGAATATAGTTTAGAATGTAAATACGAAAGCAGAATCATTTTGATTACAAAATCAAATTTAACATATTGAAGCTAAAATTCTTTACATTACAACAGACTTCAGAAGCTTCTTGTTAAGAATGCAATGTGGGACCAAGTTGTAACTTTTTAAATATGTATAAAACTACCCATGACTCTTTGTATTCGTAAGTACAATGTTTAATAATAATTAGATCAGTGTGAAAAAATTATCTTCTCTCAAGCCTTTAAAGCCTTGAGTTCGGCTTCTAGTTTCACTGGATCCTGCCGAATCCCAGATTTTTAATCACCCGGACCCACTACTTTACGTACTTACCGAGGCACTTAATTCAAAAAATTGATAATTTTTTTTTCGCGCCATATATAAATGAAAAGTTGTTTCTTCGTTTGTTCAGTCGGTTTATAACCCATTATAGTAATTAATCTATAAACAATATAATCAACAAAAACTATAAAGCCGGGTCTCCACTAGGCAACAATTAAAGCGCAACATGTTGCACCACAAGTTGCCCAACATGTTGAAAGTCAGCGCGGAACTTTTGTTGAACAACGTTGTCTGTCTACGCATCTCCAGTCGTCGCCAACATGTCGCCAGATAAACTTGTATTGATTTCAGCGGCAATGGTTATAATTTTATCGAAAATGCATCAAAAAGAAAAAAACCACGTTGGTAGGTTAAAAAATACCTACCAAACAAACAAAATGTAAAAACGCAAAAACCCTCATTGATGCTTAACTAACGATGCTCTTTAAACAAACAACATGCCGCGCGACATGTTGCGCGCCAGCTGGCAACATCGCGTGCTGTTGGGCAGCGTTGCCGTACATGTTGAACGTCACGTGTCGCGCGCCAAATGTTGCCTAGTGGAGACCCGGCTTTAAATTAAATTCCCTTGTATTGAAACCGTTCGTGATTCTTCAGTCAAGAAAAGAAAGCAAGTAACGCTTGTTATAAACGTTAATAAACTTAAAGCAGTGTTGTTGCAGAGAAATTTATTAACAATAATGTAACATTAATACTTTAAGCTGTTGAAATGAAATATTACTCTTCGGCACGAACTCTGAAACGCAGTTGTCGCAACAGTATGTGGAATGGAGTGTTGCTGTCAACTATAGTGTAATTCTCATAAAATCTGGCTTTAGCAAATTTGGCTGAAGTGAGATTGAGGTGAATCTCGTCATAACACTAACAATTTTACTTATTGAAAACTTATAAACAATAAAGTGATATATATTTTCTATAATGTATAAAAATGGTAAACTGACTTACTAGTTTATATAAATATCAACGCAAAGCCCAAACTGGTGGCCTAGAAACGTGAAACGTTGAAGGTGCATTCTCTGTGAAGAGCAGGTATCCAATTATAATAGGAAGGGTTTTTCGAAATTCTAATTCTAGACGAGGTAAAATAGGGGATGGGAATTTCGACACACTTGGGCGAAGCCACAAGAGAAGGTTAATAAGCAATAAAGTGAAACGTTAGTGGATACTAAGCAGCAATGTACGGCGATGTAAGAAATCATAAAGATAAAGTAATTTATATTACCATTTGGCGAGATGATTAGTGATAACCGCAATCAATGCAGCTATAAATATTGCATCCTATGTACTGAAGTCATTCGAAAGAAAGTAGAAATAACGCAATATTCACACATACATACGTAGAGTAATAAATCGTAAATAATGTTAATAGCAAAACCATAAATTTAGTACTAAAAGCCTTAGAATTAAAAACAGTTTTCGATTTTACAGCACCTTGTCTGAAATTAAACTGAAATGGCTCATTTCTGTGCAATGTTTCCAATTCATTACATTTTATTAACGTTTAGCAATTAAAGCCTAGCCTGTAAAACATTCAGCTTTTCACAAATAAATAAGATTTTGTAATCTCATGGTAAAACATAAATTACATATCGTTTTCAAGAACACATGTACAGTCTTTATGCACTTTCTAGATCTTTATCGATATCGAATAAGTGCATGGGGCTAGTTAGATGCAAATCAAAAAAATAAAATCGTCAAGATCAAAAGAAAGAAGCATAAAACCACAACACCGTAGGCAGGACTGAAGAGGAAACATCAATCAATCCAACCAATATAAACAGTACAAAACAATCAATTTAAATGGAACCTAATTTGACTTTAAATACAACCCACTTTTGTTGAATTCGGTCTCACACCCACAATCATCCAACACGCATAATTGTATTGTAATTCAAACAAGAAAGCGGATTCCAACCGTTTTGTTTAAAATGTTCAAAGGGAATTTCAAACTAAAGGTCATGTATGTTTCTTGTACATTCATCATTTTCCTTACTAGGCAAGATGACCTCAAAGTTGAATAAATACTTTGTGTTAGAACTTTACGAGATACTTAAAACAATTATGACCTGTGTTTACCAATTAAGAGGATTGGTCAAGCTATAATAGTGTCATGGTGAGTTGTAAGAAAATATTTTTTTTTTATAGTCACCGTTCCGAGAGTATGGCGATCGTCAACATTTATGGTTAAAAAATACAAGAGCAAGAGATGTAAGTTTTGTAGGAAAATGGGCGGGTGAAGCCACAGAAAACAACTAATAACAGAGAAGACTTAGAGGCGTGCAGAAAGCTCAAAAATAGTCAGATAAAAATAAGACCAAAAACTTAATTGAAACTTATAAATAAATAAAATAATATAAATCGAAGGTAACGACATTCATAATGATAGACACAAATGTAATAAAATTCATCTCTTTTCTATCGACTTGAACTCAGAAGCAACATAAATAGTACACACGTTTACTCAACGAGGGCTATTGAACCTAAATGATAGTAGGCACGCAGAAAAAAAAACTAATATAAATCTTTATAATAATACTTATTGGGCCACGATCGAGCTCTTTGAGTTTGCACAGCCTGAGGGTGTAGAATATGATGAAGTGCGTTCACATGCGTCGAGTAATATCGGGTTGTAAGAAATTCTGACTTTAACTTAATTTATTGCTTCGACTTGGTTAAGTAACACTATTCTTTTTTCATCTGCTTGTGTTGTAATGTGTGCTGTTTTATTAAAAATGGGTTATTCATGTAAGAGTCTTGGTTTATGTGGCTCTTTACTTAAGGTTAGCCTACGCCTGCGGCTTCGCCCGTTTTGAGTTACTACTTCCCCCATTTCACCATCGAGTTATACAATATTTTTATAAATGTATGTGTCTTTGTATTATTCTGCAGTACCAGCTGTATTGTGCTTTATGTTTATTTTTTTGTTGAAAAGTTTTAAGAAAGTCTATTCTTACAAACGTCTTCATAATCCACAACTTTTATTTATTGGTCCGCCGTAAGTTGAGGTTTTACCTTTTCTTTATGTTAGTTATCAAAAAGAATTATTCCAATCTGACTGATACTTCCAAAGATTAGTTTGTCAGCTTTATTCTATTAGTATTGATTAGGAAGTAGGCTAGGAGTACCAAGTACTTTATTATCATTATTAATGGAAAAAGAAATCCGGTCAATGGTTTCACATTGTATTTTTTCTTATTCAATTTTGCAAGAGCTTAGAAAATTAAGAATTTTGCACACCATAATCATTTTATCATTTAGATGATTTGCAATTTTATTTTCAAAGAATTTCTTAGTCATGCGGTACTCTGAATGAAATTTTGATAATGGGGGATTAACGGTTAATAAAAACTCAATGATGAGGTCACACATATTTCCTCATTTTTGTACGGAAGCGTAGGCGGTTTGAGCCTGCTTTTTTTGGCGCCTCAATAAAACTTTTTATGTCTTGATTAACATTATTATTGGCAATCAAATGACTGCTTTCAGAAATATGTTGGAATATTGTTTTGTTGCAATTTTTGACTGGCTGCGTTTAGAGTTTTTCATTTTTTTTATACTCTTAATGCTGCAATTGGCCGTCATAAATAAAAATTAATTAGTAAGTGCTCCAGGTAGGTAATATTGCCATCGTCACCGTCGCACTTCTTTTAATCTGGGATGTTAAGATAGATACGTAGAATATAGCTAAGCCAAAAATACGTTCCAAGTATCGTTCATTTTATCCTGACGTTTTCTTCTCTTCATCTTTTGGTATTAGCAAGAGTCACTGAGGATTTTTGATACCAGTTTGATATGACCATAACATTTAGCTATCAATGACCTGTATACAGGGTGTGACGTAATTAGTGGTCCAGCGTTACAATTTTAACCATTTTCACGAATTTGCAGATAATGTAAAAAGATTGGATTAAAAATAGAGAAGAATTGCTTTTTCTCTAAATGTACTTAAAGAAACACATTTATTCACGATAGCTCTAGTATTAAGCAGTTATAAACAGAATTCAGAAAAAAGAAAATATGTTTCTTTTTTTAATACAACCAAATTTATAACATAACATGGCATTTTTATAAAAAAAAAAGAAAAAAATAATATCTCCGGAACCCTTGGGTAAAAATGGATAAAATGGTAGTAGGTTATAGTAAATTATCTGGTTAATCGAATCCTTAACAGTGGACCACTAATTACGCCACACCCTGTATATTGGTCTCTCCTTTTGAAAACACCATTCATTAGGTTTATTGTAATGGTTGGAGTTCAAAATATCGATGCGCGTCATCTGAGTTTTTTTTTGTGTACACCAAACTACCGTTGTAATTCTTTTTTCTGTTCACAATGTGATACGCACAATGAAGCCCAAAATATTTATGCAACAAAGTAAGGCCTTCAACTTTACTACATTGAAAAAAGAACTTTTACTCATCTCAGTAAGGTTCGAATTCAACTGAGTAATCGTAGTAATTTTTTTTTTAATACAACATATTAAGGTTGTTAGAGTTAGTGCTGAAGTGGGAACAATGCTAGTATCATTAAATAAAGCATTCATATTACTTTTTTGCAACATTTATTTTATTTCGATTTTTGTAGTGTTGGAATAATGAGTAAAACCTAAACAACTGCCAAATATGAAAGAAGTTAATCTTTGATTTTTTCTTTAACAAAGTTTGTATTGTCATAAATTATCCATTTTACAACATCTTATTATTGTATCATTTAAATACAACAAAATGAACCATAATTTGTTGAGTGCGTTACCTAAGGCAATTAGTTTTTAAAACTACAATGACATTGAAGTAAAAAACATGGCTGCCATTCATGGACGTAACGAAGTGGTTCAATGCAGAAAACGGTGTTGCAATGCAACGCCAACAAAAGTAAGTTAATGAAACAATAATTTGGTCAGTAGGTAATTAAGTTTTGTCGTATAATGAATACTGTGGCAAAATAATTTCAATGCCATACCGTAGGAAAATCGACCTTACTGTGTTGAACTAAAAGCAAAACACAATTGGTTCGTATAAAGATGAAGGAATGATGAAGACTTTTTCAATGAATACTAGTCCCAAATAACTCTAGACAGATAAAGAATGGAAGGACAGTATGAAGAACTCTGCTTTTTGGCTAATAATAACATTGTTTTAAATTGGCAAGGGTGGTGCCTATCGTCTTAGTAGTAGCTGGTAAGTAATGACAGCTCTAGTACATAAACACAAAAACAGAATGGGACTAAACGAAAACCATAATTACTACATGTATAATATTACTAATTGTAGGTATAGTAATATTACGGTAAGATAATGATAAAATTAACGATGTTACATGTAAAATTTATGAAACAGAAGCTAAAGAAAATGAAACATACTTGAAAGCAAATACAGAAGTAAAAACTCCAATCCCATTCTTAGTAGAGATCATCATAGCAATTACTCTAATACTTTCAAAAATAAATCAAAGTCGGCCTAAAGTCTATAATTAAAAATATTTCCATTAATAGAGCAGTCATACAAACTAAGATTGTTCATTATAAATTGTTGGTTTAAACGCAAACCATTCCTGGTAATCAATAGTTAATTCCTAGTAATAAATTTCGTAACTACAGGACTTCGATGAGACAAATTGCTTTTTAAATAAGAGTGAAATTCAACCTTGTGCTTTCCATTATATGGTTGGGTTTCGATTGTTCTCTTACTATTGGTTAACAAGCCTTAATCTATAGATTTTAATGCTTTCTAAATTATATTCTCCCATGGTAATGAAAGGTGCATGTATCTGATGGTTTAATTTAGGTCAGCAGATACTGCGGTGGTCGGTGGTTAGGCTTGTCGGAAATGACGTTAAAATAACTGACTTCATGGGTTGTTACTTTATTTTCTTTGTTTATATGTTCACTTTCGCCTTCGTTCACGCCCTTTTCCGGCTCATTACTTTTGCCAACTTTGCTTGTATGAGGAAGTCCGTGGTTTTAAGGCAGCATTTTTAAAGTTAGCACAAAGCCAGGAACTAATATTTTGATAATCTAAGCCAGGTCAATAGCCTCATCAGACAATTTAGTGCTACTGCAATTTTGAACAAAAACCTAATTGTTTCAAATGGATAAAATGAAACAGTCTGTACAATTAATTCGGGTTTTTAAGTTCAATAAAATAAATGTGTATGAGCATTAAATTTAATAAAGCGTTCTAGGACCCAATTTAAATGTTCTAAAACTCACAATCGAAGTGATAATTACCATCTCTCAAATTCAAAAATCCCTTTTCAATTAGCGGTTGGAAACAAAAAATACGGCAGATGGTGCATTTCGATAGTTTTTTTAACGTTTTATGGTATCTACCGACAGGTAAAGCACGACCTCTCTATTCTTTCTTTTTGTTGTAGCAACGAAGATTGAAGTTGGGTATAGAGATGAAATTTCATCGATTGGTTAACTTACAATTCAATTGGTTGGTTGCAGTCTTAGAGAAATAAGCCGTCTAGAAATATTTAATAGTCAAATGACAGCTACTAAACACGCAGTAGAAAGACGAGTACAACCAGTGAATGTATCTAATATGTGCAATGATGAATTCTCACATCCGAGAACTTGAAATTGAACTTTCAACGAAGAATATTCTTGTAAACCTCATTTAAGTACGATTACCGCTAATCCAATCATATTTTATGTGCAATAACAAATTCATATTTATAAGAATTTAAATAAAAGCTTTCTAACAAGAATATTTTTGCAACCTGACATGTCTTTTTAAAGCTGATTACCACTATATTTCAATCATAGAAGTCGTACATAAGAAAAATAGCAATAAATATGTCTTATAAAACATGGCGACAAAAGAACATTACCGGGACTTACTTCTGTGTCGCTATAACCAGTAAACAGCGATGTATGGCATCCTGATCGGGGTGACCAAGTGTTTGTAGATTTAAACTCAACCTTATTTTATACAAGTGAAACATTTAAAGAGACTTTTGGAATCTGTTGCTCGTACTATAAGAGAGACGAATGGGCAAAGGACAATGACGGAAGAGGCAGTGATGAATAAGGTAACAAGGGACGTAACAATGATGGATCAGGCAATTGACGCAAAATTAGGTAACAGCATTTATGTCAAATCTAAAGTATCATAATGTGAAAACAATATAAGAAGTCGTGAAAAAAATGTCATCATACTGAAGTGACGATAAAAAGGAATAGGACGAAGAATACTATTGTATCTCTAGTAACAGGGGTTGTAAATTATTTGTTGATGACGACGACCGCAAAATTTTGATAAAAAATAATTTATATCAGAATTTTGACGTACTTTTACCCATCCAAATAAAAAAAATGAGTATGTCCTTTTTGCGTGATAACATAAACAGTTATTATTTACATTGTTCAGAACAGTGTAAGTTTTCAAAGTAACCTATACTTGAGCCCAATTCGATAAAGAATACAGGTAAACAAACCATAATAGGGTTTCACAGCTCACTTTTTACAAATCTTCTATTATTTACATGATTATCGCCTTCTTCGGGCGAACTTGTTATAAATAAATCCTATTGCAGCATATTTCACTAGAATCACCCAAATAACATGCAAATTACCTCGTTATTTCGAAAAACCTAGCAGCGGTTTGTTTACCTCTATTCTTTATCGAATTTGGCTCAAGTATTAGTATAGGGTGCTATTGTATGCCCAAAAACAACACATTTTTAACACAATCGATTTAAAATCCAAGCAACATGGCTACCCTTATTCAAACCTGCTGCCGACCCTCAACTATAATAGACCCTATTCCTTTCTCACTTGCACTTTACACGAGAAAATGAGACAGAAGATCCATTCCAAACGCCCACGGGACTCCCGTGGTTCCGAAGATCTCGATTCAATTAGCTATGTTAACTGTTTAACTTTATTTTTAATTGTTGAGTTTTTTGTTATTTCTTATTGATTGGGAATGTTGATGATAGATTTTAAGTTGAACTTATAATATATAAATTTAGCTTAAAACTATTTGGATTTCAACAAGTTTTGGTAACTAGTCCTGATTGTTTGGCAGCAAGCAAAGCATCCACCATCTTTATACTTGCCGTTATTTACTTAGCTCCTAACTACAACAATATCCTTTTAAGCTATATTATAATAATCTGCATAACTATTTTCGAGACCAGCTTAAATAAATAGACTAACATTCCAAAGTTGTTTGTTTAATTTATTAAGCATGAACGATTTTTTGCATTTTTTAAAGATATATATATTCCATCAGAATCTGCAAATAGGTATAAGGTAACAACACCCACAAAGAAAAACTTGTATGTATTATTTCATTTTATTAAACCATTTACACTGTATGTTAGTGTTATTAATAGCCAATTTATATTAGTATTTGTAATTTCTTAGGCTTTGTATATTGTAGAAATATTACTTTTATTCACTTATAAAGTTTAAAAACGGCCTGCGTCATAAAAGAAACAAGATAAAATGACGTTAAGAAATTTGCATCTATAGGTTCTAAGAGTGGACATTCCATTCCAGCTAAACCACTTCTACACAACTTGCATACTATTGGCACTGAAGAAAGCGTTGATAAAGCTAATCTGAATAAAATATTTCAATTAAAGTCGAGACGGGTTAGCACTCCATAATTGGAGATCTTATGACTCATAACTTTCGCAGAATGATAAGTCCACGTTTTTCAACCATAGACAAGCATGGTAATAAAGTTGAACTTGAACCAAGAAACCTCTCAGAAAACGGGTTGCTTCGTAGTTACTTCACCTTATAGACATCCTTCAAAATGAAAAAAAAAAGCAGAGACACTGATTGAAATCGTAACTTTCCAACAAGCCGCTTTAGGTTGCCACATTTAATGATAAATAGAGAATTTAAATTACAGGCTCTCAATGAAAAACGTGATGGAGCATACGCTGGAGAATTTTTTAGCTTTTTATAAATCTTAAGTGTAGTACATTGCATTCTATACAAATGCTAATATAAAAAGCAAACGGAGTTCAAAGAGAGGAGTTTATTTCGTTTTGGGACCTTTAAAGCGTCACGTAGTCATGTTTGTATAGGTGTCTGTTGCATGGTGTACCGTCTGACTTATTTGGGTCAGTTGACCAAAAGAGATGTCTGAATTCCGAATGTTGCTTCGATGATGAAAAGATTACTTATTCATATTTTTATTTGTGGAAGTGTAGTGGCGACACGATTTCCCTTAGGCCCTCTGTACCCAATAAATGAGTTGCTGACGCCGATAACCTTGAGTTTATAGACGATACTTACCCTATGATTTGTCAATCTGATGGCTTTTGTATTTTTATTAATCAATACATAAAAACAACAAAACACAATTTATAATAACAATATTAAGAAATTGAGAAAAACCCAAATAAGTATTTAAATTGTTCATCGTGCCATAAGTGCATCAGTATTATTAGCATGGACTTAAACAAAACAGAATTAATTAATATAAACGACCTGCATTAAAATATAGATCCGGATCTGAATCTAAATGAATACAAACCACAAATAAATAATATAACAGTATCAGAAATCAATATAATAATACCAAATTATAAAAACGTTTCTAAATATAATTTTGTAACGGTATCGTTCATGGTGGATAAGGAATAAAAGAAACAGCATAATCGACCTTCTTGGCAGGAGGTAGAGGAAACGTTTTTGTAAATAACAGAATAAAAAATGATGATAGCGGTACAATTCACAATATAACTTGAGAATTGCGTCTATGTCATTATTTATGCAACAAACACTAATTGAGCGCATAGTATTTTTGAAAAGGCTGCTATAAAACTGTCTTGCGTAAATCTTACACTCATAAGTCTTTTTTATCCATTATTACGAGGGTAGTGTAATTTTAAAAGCCTAGACAGTAATAGATCCGTATTATAATTATAGGAAAAATAGGGCTAGTTGCGTTAACTTATGGCATATTTGAATTCTTAACCATGTTCCTCCGAATAAATATTTCAGTTCTTACTCTTGTTACTCTAATTATTTTTTCCACTCCCTTCCGTAGTACCTCAGTGTGCCATATTATTTCTGATGTCAGACATCAATTTAACTTTCTATTTGCATTTGCTGAGGTCACCGCGGGACCCCTACATGACTACCTGTCCTTAGATCAGTGCCTTGTATGGTGTCTTTATCAGTTCATTTGCCGAGGAAAATATTAACAGACGGAGCAATTTTATTGACTTCCTTTTCATTAAATTTGTTTTATAGTTTAATTGCTTTCTCGTCGTTTAGATCCGAATCGTCAAAGATGAAGTTGGATGGATTGAATTTTAAATTTTGCGGTCTAATATTGTTTTCTGTCCCAAACACCTGTTTTATTAAAATTTAAATTAATGGCTATGACTTTAATGAATTATCCATAACTAATAAAAATATTATGTTTTCTTTTTTAATAAAACTTGTCATTAGTTGATTTATTCGCTATTTTTTTAACTTCTAAGAAATAATTTGGTTGGAGTGTACGTAACGGGGCACTGAGGAAAAAACACTTAGAAAAATTTTGATGAAATTTTCAAACTTAATAATACTTTCTTTTTATGGTTTTATCGTATGAGGGACATCAAAAGAAACAACTTTTTCCCGGGATTTTTTTTTGTGAGGTCAATGACCGCTGAGATAGGAGGCAAAATCTAACCCTCATTATTAAGGCGTCTGGGACTTAGAAAAATTTTCTTTTTGACGAAATTTTCAAACTTAATAATACTTTCTTTTTATGGTTTTATCGTATGGGGGACATCAAAAGAGACAACTTTTTCCCGGGATTTTTTTTTGTAAGATCAATGACCGCTGAGGTAGGAGGCAAAATGTAACCCTCATTATTAAGGCGTCTGGGACTTAGAAAAATTTCACCCAAAAACAACGCCTAATCAAGCCTTCGGGATCCGGTGGGATGTGGGAGTACTAGGGTGGGGAAACACCGGGGGGCGACCTTAAGGTTAATGACCTTGACCCTAGGGTCAAGGTCAAGGTCAAATTCATGAAAACGCAGGAAAATTACGAGGAACGCTTGAGGTCAGTGACCTTGACGCAAGGTTGATGACCTTGAACTCAAGGTCAAGGTCAAAATTCATAAAAAACGCAGGAAAATGCGGGGAACGCTCCAGTTCAGTGACCTTAACGCCAAGTTCAATGACCTTAAACTCAAGGTCAAGGTCAAAATTCATAAAAAACGCAGGAAAATACGGGAATGCTCGAGCTCAGTGACCTTTACGCCAAGTTCAATGACCTTGAACTCAAGGTCAAGGTTAAATTCATAAAAGGCAGGAAAATGACTGGGTTTTTTTTTTGTGATGTCAATGACCTCTGAGATAGGATGCAAAATCCAACCCTCATTATTAAGGCGCCTGGGACTTAGAAAAATTTTCTTGACTGACATGACCGCTCCAGGACCCGATGGGATATGGGAGGGCAAGGGCGGACAAACACTGGGGGACACTCAACATGACCTTTACCTCGAGGTCAATGACCTTAGCATCAGGGTCGATGACCTTGACTTCAAGGTCAAAGAACAAATATGAGAGTAATGCAAAGGGACAGCCAAGGTCAAAGTTTAAAAATGAGAGAACACGCGAACACTCAAAGTCAATGGCCTTGACCTCGGGGTCAATGTAACCTTTACTTCGAGGTTAAATGTTTAGAAAGTGAGGTAACGCCAGGGGACACTCAAGGTCAAAGACATTGCGGGCCACTTAGGAAAAAACTTTCTCACAACATGCATCATGGGTGTCGTTTTCATGGTTTCTTGGGGTTCTAAGTCTAAATTAAGCCCCGCGAAGCTGGGCTCCGACTGCCCTTTAAGCAAACTAGTCCAAGAGCGAGCGAAGCGAGCTCGGGACATGGGGCACCCCGACTCGGACAGGTTAGGTTAGAAGGGGATGGCGGGGTCTAGTGAGCGAGCGAAGCGAGCGAATAGACCCCGCCATCCCATTCGTGGTTATTTTTTTTATGACCATTAAGCCCCGCGAAGCGGGGCTCCGACTGTGCCCTTTAAGCAAACTAGTCCAAGAGCGAGCGAAGCGAGCTCGGGACATGGGGCACCCCGACTCGGACAGGTTAGGTTAGAAGGGGATGGCGGGGTCTAGTGAGCGAGCGAAGCGAGCGAATAGACCCCGCCATCCCATTCGTGGTTATTTTTTTTATGACCACTAAGCCCCGCGAAGCGGGGCTCCGACTGTGCCCTTTAAGCAAACTAGTCCAAGAGCGAGCGAAGCGAGCTCGGGACATGGGGCACCCCGACTCGGACAGGTTAGGTTAGAAGGGGATGGCGGGGTCTAGTGAGCGAGCGAAGCGAGCGAATAGACCCCGCCATCCCA
This sequence comes from Athetis lepigone, assembly GCA_033675125.1. Classification (NCBI taxonomy): domain Eukaryota; kingdom Metazoa; phylum Arthropoda; class Insecta; order Lepidoptera; family Noctuidae; genus Athetis; species Athetis lepigone. The sequence goes on along the minus strand of CM066244.1, from coordinate 19,141,960 downwards.
TTCGTGGTTATTTTTTTTATGACCATTAAGCCCCGCGAAGCGGGGCTCCGACTGTGCCCTTTAAGCAAACTAGTCCAAGAGCGAGCGAAGCGACCTCGGGACATGGGGCACCCCGACTCGGACAGGTTAGGTTAGAAGGGGATGGCGGGGTCTAGTAAGCGAGCGAAGCGAGCGAATAGACCCCGCCATCCCATTCGTGGTTATTTTTTTTATGACCATTAAGCCCCGCGAAGCGAGGCTCCGACTGTGCCCTTTAAGCAAACTAGTCCAAGAGCGAGCCTTTTAAGCAACTTTTAGTGATCAAGGTTATTCATGACGTCAAGGTCACTGACCCCTAACGTTCCCCGTCATATCCCTGCGTTTTTAGTATTTGACCTTGAGCTCAAGGTCATTGATCTTGGCGTCAATATCATTGACCTCGAGCGATTCCCATCATTTTCCTGCGTCTTTATAAATTTGACCTTGACCTTGAGTTTAAGGTCATTGACCTTGGCGTTAAGGTCACTGACCCCTAACGCTCCCCGTCATTTTCCTGCGTTTTTAAGTACTTGACCTTGACCTTGTGTTCAAGGTCATTGACCTTGGCGTTAAGGTCACTGACTTCGGGCGTTCCCCGTCATTTTCTTGCGTTTTTATGAATTTTGACCTTGACCTTGAGTTCGATTTCATTGACCTTGGCTTCAAGGTCACTGACTTCAGGTGTTTTCTATCATTTTCCTGCATTTTATGAATTTTGACCTTGACCTTGAGTTCAATGTCATTGACCTTGGCGTTAAGGTCACTGGCTTCAGGTGTTTCCCATTATTTTCCTGCGTTTTTATAAATTTTGACCTTGACCTTGAGTTCAAGGTCATTGACCTTGGCGTCAAGGTCAGTTACTTCGAGCGTTCCCCGTCATTTTCCTGCGTTTTCATAAATTTGACCTTGACCTTAGGGTCAAGGTCATTGACCTTAAGGTCGTCCCCCGGTGTTTCCCCACCCTAGTACTCCCACATCCCACCAGATCCCGAAGGCTTGATTAGGCGTTGTTTTTGGGTGAAATTTTTCTAAGTCTTTTTTTCATAGTGCCCCGTTTCGTATACCATGACCTACCCTATGTTAGCATAGCTATCGGAATTGATGGAATATTAACAGCAGGTTTTGCTGCGTCCTGAGAAGCCATTTTATAGACTGGCTCGACGGCTTTTACACGTAGGTCCAGCAAAATAAGAACTAAAAGCAGAATATCCTTAAAGGTATTAATTACATTGTGGTTTATTATAGTTTTATTGGCCGTAAAAGAAATTATCACAGAATTAATGATCATGGCCATGAAAGGTAGTGCTTTTAAGAAATATATGCGATAATCGTGCACTTTTATGTGGCTTAAAAATCTGATAATTATGTAAAATTTGCAAACTATTTTCGTACAATTTAGAGCTGTAGTTGACTTGTATGGAAAATTGAGGACAAAAAAATGACATAAGAGTGTATATTGCTAAAACCAACACAAATGTTGTATAAAATCTGATTTGGTTTGTTTCTAATTAATCATAGGGTGAGCTTTCATCTCTTCACATATGAAAATAGACAAGTAATTCTTCAGAAGAGTATTGGTGGCAATTATTGACACGCCTCTTGTTAAACTGAAGTACCTACTTTCACAAATGATTGATTTTACCAATTTTGTATAAAATACAGTCAAAATGCTCTAAAATATGACAGCAAAGTGTACTGTCGTCAAGAGCAATAAGTAAGAGGAGCAGTGTGTTTACATTGTCGTAATAGTAGGTTAGGTAAGTCAATTTTGGTGCAATGTTGACATTACACAGTTTAATGTCAACAATACAGCTCTGTAACGTATTAGCATTTCAAATATCGTTTGGCCAATTAATCGTATATTTCAGGAGACTTTTAGTATTAATGGGAATTTAAAGAAAGTTTGCTGGACTGATAGATGTAAATGAGGATGTAGTAGGTAATTAAACTGATAAAAAGAACCTTAGAGAGTCTGTAATGATTTCCATTATAAAGTTGACACATAAAAATATGCATTAAGACTTCAATGAAGGTATTGAGAATAGTGTTGTCAAAATAATTAAAATGCACTATTTTAATGAACTATTTAGATTTGTTTACATAGTATAGACCGTATACGAGGTAAAAATCTATTTAACATGCGCTAAGACTCATGGGGGCAAAGAACAAAAGGAAACCACCAGGTTTAGATAGTCTGGTAAAAAGAGATGAATTTGATGTTTCTGATACTAAACTAGACAAACATAAATAAACAGAAGACCTTGACATGAAAGCGGAAAGATTAGAAGAAATCGGTTTGACTTGAATCAGAAAATCAAATTATACGTCGAATATTTTTTTATTCAAATGTTTAAAAACCCATAGTAAAGCAATTATTTAAATACTGACACGAATTTAAACAAACATCTGAACGTCTAGTTTTGTATTCCAATTTAAATATTTGATTAAGGCTCTACATGTATGAATTTTAATGAGTTAAATTAAGAAGTGTAAATAAATCTATGATTGTTATAAATCAACGGTTAGGCCGGAGGCTGCTATTGGGAACAGGATTCCCATATCCTTAATGAAACTTTTTATAGGATACAAGTTTAATTAGCATTCATTTGATTTGTCGTAGAATTATAAGGCGGTCATAATTATCTAAGACAGCTTTGGTCTATCATTGTTCAGAACCAAAAGTTCACCTTCAACATTTTTTTCTTTAAAAAACAAAACACTATCTCGCCCTTTTAATGCTACTTCCAGGTAGAAAAATCAAAGTTAACGCCACTTCATTAACGGTGTGAAAAAACTCTTTAAAGGTACCGGTTTCTAAGGCTTGGGCACACGTCCCAACGGTCCCTTTGTTGATAACTCAGTGGACCACACTGGATGCTCACGCACCAATGTGTTGCTGGCTTTATGTGTGCATGGATTACGGAAGATTAAGAAGGCTTAACGGAATAATATAGGGGTTAAACGTGGGGACAAATTGACTATCGTCCTATGCGATAGGTGTTTGGGTGTAGCAAAAGATTTTAAAGAGACTGTAGATAGGATATCAGAAATATTGATCATTATTCCGTTTTAATACCAGTAAGCAAGTTCCATAAGCTTCTTTCAAATATAAAACCATAATGAGAGAGAATTTCACATAGCGAGTTTAACACCAATCCGTGAGATTACCAGCTTTTCTTTTTAATCCATCAAAATGTGCCGAATAAAACATTTAATCAGGCTAATCTTCCACAGATGAAACAAATCGTTAATTAAGTTTGAAAATATATTTATTCTTCAGTATTGGGTATCTTTAAAACACTTGTATCGACAGTTTTTAAAATAATCTGTTAAGTAGAATTACAAAATAATGTTCAAAAAAAAGTGTCTATGAGAAACCGAAAAGTGTCGAAATGTATATAAAATAGAACAATATCCCTTTAAACAATTAGAACCAGCAATGAATGACTAAAGATGAGCAACTCAGTAGCGCATTTTGTCATTCGACTATTACATTCTACAGAGTAACTAACTACTCATACAAGTAAAAACACTACTTAAAACTTGCGTTGGCACAAACATAGAAACTTGGTCCTTATAAAAAGCTAGTCGAATATGTTTAAAAAGTTGTGAAAGTGAAAATTTTAGTAGACAAAATGTAGTAAGACACAAAAACATGAATGAAAAACTCTAGACTAGCCTTCATCAAATAAATAAGTAGGTATATTTTATTCATTCAATTTAAACAAAAGACTATAAAAACGACTATTTATCCTGCCATTACTTCTTCACAAGTATAAGTAACTAAAATTTTAGTACCGTGGGTAAAGCCGTTCCAAACGATTACATCGAAAGTATTACATTTGATAATCTTGTAAAGAATCTGTCAAACGCATGAGAATTAAGAAGCTTATTATAAAACGATACACGATTTGGTACCACAGAAATATTATTCCATTCGATTAAATCGATTATGGGATTTACGATTTTGTAATCGATTCTGTAATCTTAAAATTCATGGTGAGAAATTAAACAGTACGTAAACTTGATGTTTGATGACGGTTGTGAGTGAAATTGAATTTGATTTATTGTTAGTTTTATAGTGCATTTTTCTTTTTAGGACAAGGTTTAAAGCTATTTACGATATTACGTTTGACACCAGTCAATTTCTTATCATCGTTAATTAAGGTAACTTTTAAAACTAGTGTATAAAGATAAACAGTATTACATTAGAGTATAAATTCAATAAAATTAAGAAAGACTTTTCAAAAGCTTTCGGTACTGTTGCACAATAAATTATTGCACAGTAGATACACCAGTCCTTGCTCCAAATTAAATTTGTAGAGATATTAATGGGAAGGTGCATATAAATTCAGAAGTCAGTAATTACATAAGGCCCAACCAATCAATAAACCAATTAAAACCCTTTTCATTACTAAGTTTGAAATCTCTACCGATATGAAAAGTGAATTCAATTGGACCAAAGTCCTACGCAATGCAGCAATTAAAACCGTATATTTATTTCCTTTCATCGTTCACTCACCCCTTCATGACTTCGAAACTTTCACCCTGTACATGCATATCTCGGCACGTCAAACCATGACAGAGATACGCAGAGAGAGTAGAAGTCTGAGTATCGTGGTATTGCTATCTACACTAGCGAGTACTAGCTCTATGGGCTGCCGAAAGGGTCTATTTTAGGTCCCGTGTAAAATATTTTAGGTTATGTGAAAGCTGTCTTTTAAAATGCTGGGATTTTTGAATAGGATTTGTAGGATGAGTGAAAACTGTTTTCATTGTTTTATTTATAGTTTGCAGTTCTTTTATGTTTATGTTTTTAAGTTCGTCTCTGAAGAAGAACATTTCAGTCCATAAGTCTTCAAAAAGACCTGTAGGCTAAGACAATGCTCGCCAACTAACCCAAATTATAACTATAACTTTTAATTGTTTTATATCATCAAAGCATTCGATTAGATCACTAAATTAATAAATGTGGTTGAACTTCGTTTTAACACTTCCGCACATTGTTAATCCAAGGTCATGGTAAAGTGACTCCACAATGACTATTACGTCATCCCGTCGTCTCAGACTGATCATGACAAATTACTTTTACATGTATCGATCATCGAAATCCATTCTAACTGTTGTTTAGATACAAAAACATGTACAGGTGTTACAGCGAAACCTCTAGTTGCGACGTCTGGCAAAAAATGGGGCACCGCCATGAGGGTATGCAAGCGCAATGGAATTAGATACGTATTTCGAATGGGTTAAGGTGGAACACGACAGTTTGTGTTTTGTACAGACTGATTAAGAACCAAATGCTTGAAGTAATGCGACAGGCACGAATATAGGTCCTTATTTGCATAGTACTACACCAGTTTTTGTTGGATCCTTCCAACAAGGAGTACGGAAAATATCTCGTATATCTTTATTAGTCTAACACCATACGATAAGGCAAACCAGGTAAACCCATAATATCGTGTTTATCTAAATCGGTTGAATCATTAGACTACTAACTACTATTATGACGACAATATTAGTAAATATTAGTTTTGTAAGCATTCATGTACTTTGAACCTAATGGGGGAATTTGAACATTTTGCATACTTAAATCGATTTTTAATTGTTATGAATTTTAATATTATTATCTTCATCGTAGACTTTAATGGAAGTGTCCTAGTTGAAGCTTTTATGATTTAAATTTGATTTCTAAACTTGTTTACTGCATTAACATTTGACCTCGAATTATAAATCTTGTTGTTTTTTGTTGCACCTGTAAATTTGTTTGTTTGTCTTAATCAGACCAGTTGGAGAAATCTAATAGATGGTTTTCATCGTTATTAATGTTGGTATTCTCATATATTTATCTTCTTGAACAAAATAAAATTAGTTTAATTCATTTGCATAATGACGCTATGAAACAAAGAGTACCCTTAGGACCTTTGAGGCACATACCGTAAATAAAACTTTATTACCACCTCATTGATAATTACAGTTAAGTTAATAGATATAAATCCTTGGCCGTAAGTTTAATTAAATTAATCGCCGATAGCTTTACCAGTTGAACTGTCTATAAAACAAGAACTACAGTTTTATTTTAATTGGTCTCATTTTCCTATGTTAGTACAAATTAGACGCGGTTGACGGTTGACGTACCAAAATTTTTTTTTATATAGAAAATAAAGGTTTAGTTGTTAAAAAGTGTAGTGTGGTAACTCAGTAACTAAAATATTGCAGTTTCATATCCTGAAAAAAATACTGATAAAAAATATCGTTATTTTATTATCTGTCAAATCTGTCAGATAATAATAAGTAACGATATTTTTGAAAATTGACACATCATAGCCTTATCTACAGACAGGCTTATAAAAACAGACCATGTTTACAATCCTTAAAATTCGTAATATATATAATCTTTGTTTCTATTAAGAATCAGATAAAGCCGATAAAAATCCCAGGTTCTATGAATTGATAAACCTAATCAATTTAATGAACCTTGAAGATATGGAAGAAGTGATCCGGCGCTTAAAGTGATAAGTCAGCGAAACGACTGCATAATGCAGATTTTACGATGTTTTTGCGACTTAAATTGATAGCTTATAGGTTTAATTATTTTGAGGTCATTGACAACTGTGCTGATGGAAACATTAGCACAGATTAACTTTAGCGGTAGTTTACTTTTTATGGTATTGATTTCGAAAGACAGGTGTTTCGCCTTAAGTGTTATTTTAGTCGAGTTGAATAGAAAATAAAAGTGTTTTTTTTACTACCTGCCTACTTTGGGCTACCAAATAGATCCTTCTGTGTATAGGAAATGTTATTCTTTTATTCTTCAACAACAAATCTACAACATTCAATCCAGACATTGGTGTAATACGTTCCTTTAGGATTTGATTGGTCTAGATTTTTGGTACTCCATGTCCTGTATTTAATTATTTTAGTGACAGAGAAAACAAAAACAATGAAAAAAAATGTAATAAGCACAAATCTAACATCAAATTACATTCTACTAAAACAAAAACATTAAGAGGCGACAAAGGCCAGACTACTTAAAAAGTAATCAGAATCCATACACCAATGATTTCACTTTGAAATTGTAAACCTCCTTTCGCATTACAATTTCTTTTAACCGTATTAATTTCAATTGGTATGTTGTTTTTTAATTCTCTTGATCCTTTCCATGTTGATGCAGACACACTATCTTCTTGGCAACGAATATTGGATTTCACTTACACTACCTACATAAACTCTTCAGCTTGCCGACATGCATAGTTACGGGCGTGGGTTATGAACCTTCGGTGGACTTGACTCATACCAGGATACGTGGCTTCATTTGTCTATGAGTCAATACACCCCCACAAAATCCAGATTTAGATGACATTGTGAAATGTATGGAAATTATTGGGCAATTTCTTTTATGGTGATATCAGAAAGTGATTAATCATCAGATTTGTAATTTGAATTCCATACTTAAAGATTTCTTTATAATTCTCCGTCACAAACAGTTATACACAAATCCATGTTGATGAAAAACTTAATGATATGTAGGTATATAATGGGTGTCAGCAAAAAATTTGGACTTTTTTTTAAACCATTACAGTGTTGTTGAATAAAAACTTATTTCGAAGTACTAAAAACTCGTACGTAAACCTAGAACATTTAATGGAGGGGAATAATTACTACAGACGTTGGACATAGCGAAGGTTAATTGCGAGGCACCATCTTTTTAGTACTTATATCATTCAAATATATTGTATACAATTGTTTAGCTCTTAAGGAAGTTAGTAATAAACCCATTTTATTATGCTTTTGTAATAACATTAGACAAGTCAACAGTAAAGAAACTTAATCCTATAGCATTGCCTTTGAAGGGGAAGTTTACCAATCCCTTTTGATTGGACTCATTCAAATTTGAATTCAAATTAGACAACACCCAATTATGGTATTCATAAATGGGTTTTCAAATTACTGATGTGGAAATCTAATCTAAAGATAATAATGTGCATTACGAAGTCATGATTTCTGCAGTAAAGTTCACTAGATACGACGATTACTAATAGCATTCTTAACCCTACTCTTTATCACTGACATACAATTTTCATGATAATTCATATCAACACAGTCAAACTTATAAATATCAAGAGCTATCAATGAAACTATTTTTGTATACGTTATATATGTATGAATACTGGCTTTTGCCCGTAACTTCCTTCGTGTTCGTGTGAATGTCAGGTATAGTGGATGCATTCGATGGTACGGATTGAAAAGTAACTTAGATTCTATTGTATCTTTATACTGAGATTGGTTCAGCGGTTTAGGTGTAGAAATGTGACAAATATATTTTCATATTTATAATATTATTCGATATTTATCAATTTATTAATTTGTGACTTACCTAAAAAGCTGAGACTCGGCTTACCATCCACAGAATCATCGTCATCAAAACATTCCAATTTCTTCGAATTCATATTCCCATCACTTTTGCATACAAGTTTGAGAACAAACTCCTTTTTTATAACACAGAAGGTCACAACCACTTGTCTCTACAAGTACACCAGTATGGGATCAACTTACAAATTATATATCACTGAATTCACTCACAAAATCAATAAATGTTTTAGGTTTATCACACACTTTGTTTGTTTTATTTTTTCCAACAATGTCACGATTTTGGTCTGTTAACAGTTTGAAATTTGAATTTTAACGGTCACGGCGCGCGCGCTGACGTCCTTTGCGCGACGTCTCTACGACGCGAATGACGCTACGCGCCGTGCAGACATGTGCGCCTAGATTCATGTCGAACGGACTGACCTGCATGATAATCTGATTATACATACTCTATATTGTTTTGTATGTTTTGTTCCTTATATAGTCTTATCTTTTATTGACATTGAGTATGCCATAATTCTTTGCTTTACTGGTTTGCAATTAAAAGCGCAATTAATTATATAGTCCGATTTGTTGTATAAAAGAAAACCAACATTCAAACAATCTGTGATAATGTTGTACACGAATTATTACTTGCGAAAGGGTCGAGGCCCTTCGCCGATAGTCAAACTGACGAGCGCCGTAACGCCAAACTATAGTAATAATATCACCCTCCACTTTAAAATTAACAACACAGATTTTGTATTCAAAGAACCGAGCGGGTGTTCTGTCCGTTTCAAATTTCTTTTAAACTGTAGCTGCCTTAGTTGAATATTTATCAGCTTCCCTGATTGAAATTAAAACCATAAAATTGGTGAGTGGGTTATAAAACTTTGATCAGATCGAGCGTGCTTCCTTCGTCGATCGAAAAAAGGGCAAAACTCACGTAATGTATAAAAGGATGTTCCCACACCATCTTCCTTTTTTTATTATATGGTCCAAGGCCCTATGATTCCTCGACCAATTTCGTCAGACGCGGCCACCTTATAATTTCGTCCACCATTAATCATCGTGAGTGATTCAAGAATGACAAACCGAACCCCGACAGTGAAAGTCCGAAACAGGTAAACAATAATTTTGGAAACGGTTGCTTTTCGATTTTCGATCCTATATGGGATGAGAATAGTGATGAAGATTATTTTAATGAAACGCAAATATATTTAAGTACTAAAGTAATTTTAGACTTCGAAAATTGAGTTAACCTCGGAGTAAATATTATCATTGCAGTATTTAAGTTGATTTTATTTGCCATCTTATTTGTTAAAGAAATTCTAAAAGAGGATAATATAATGCAACGATCTAACAGACAGACATTATAGAATTATTAAATAATACTATGGTTTATGATCACCATTGAAAATAATTTACCTTCTTTAGTAGTTAGCACTGTGTATAGATAAACAATAAACACTTAAATAAGTATTAGAAAGCATTTGAAATGGAGTAAGTATTGAGTATTGAAGTAGTTACGTTAAATGATAAAATACTAGCGGTCCCAGGAGATGACGTTCTGTTTAAAACTGATTGCAGTTTCCGTTATCAATACACCAATAAAACTCTCCTGATAATCAGTTCTGCGAATTATGAGTTCAGTGGCATACAAAATAAAATAAAGATAATTAAAATGTATTGGATGTAATCAGTAAAAGTTATAATGTAAATTCCTTCCTTCTCAATAAAATCGCAAGTGTTCATTACAGCCCACTTTCCTTGACAGGTGAACCATTGTTTAAAATGTCACGTTACATAATTCTTAAATTAATACGACAGCAAAATTTATGTATTTCAAAGAAACCCCAATCGATATTTATATTCAGTTCATTAAAGCGACACTTCACGACTATATCGATCTAGATTGATCGTAAAAAGCGCATTTCATTTTAATGAGCTCAAACACTTGTCATTATACATCATTTCCATAATGACCCATTCTTATACAGATGCTGGGCGTATGGTACGTAATAAAATTGATGTTGGAAAACCTGAACAATTTATAAAAGTTGCACATGATTTAAAATGTAAGTAGGCGAGAATTACCTGAGCATTATACATGTTTAAAAACGTTGTCTTTCAAGGGAATCTCTGTTCGGTGTTTTTTTAAACGTAATTACGTCTTCAAAAGAAAATTGTGCAAGATCAGATTAAATGGTAGCTCAATTATGAAAATTTTAAGAGAAAATATTAATATTTTGTGCAACTGAAATTGATCCAGTTCTACAAGTGCAAAATGTACCAGTAAGTAGAACGCAAATTACAGATTTGAATCTTTGTAGGATTGCGAACGGTATTTTGTTGAACAAGATTAATATTAAGTTACAAATTATTGTATACGTTTATAATTGGCTTGTTAGCAAGTGCTTTGACCGCTACTTTTAAAACTGATTATTAATTTCGGCAAAAAATATGACTAGTCTAAGACTATTTTGTTCTGACTACTCACTTGACGTATCTGATTATTTATCTGTTGGTTGAATGCAATGCATTAAAGCTTGCCTTTTCTCTGTTCAACTTTAGTACGTAAACCGATTCAAAGTGTATAGCTATGGTCTTTATTCTTGGGTAGAAATATTCGATCAGTTGTTTCATAGACTACACAGCTAAAACCCATTCGTTATTGCTGTGAAATCTAAAACACAGTCATAACAATGACTGACGTTATTGGTATCAAAATAAGATAACACCAACCTCTTTAAATCACTTGCACAACTGCCTCTAAATCACCACAATATCTTCTACATCTGCCCTCATGCCATCACGACCATCTTTATTTATATCGAAAACAATAATTTGAGCAATTTTAAGGCTCAGACGAAGTTCTGATTCACCGTCTGGATGTTTTTCATCAAAGCCTAAGGCATCCCCGACGTTCCCTTTAAGGAGTCCTGTTTAAAATTCCGCTCCCGTACTCGGTGAGACGCGCTCCTAACATTTTTAGGCGTTCGGCTATCGCTTCTTTCCCATAGATTTTTTTTCTATACAAAAAGATCCTATCTATTGTTGCTTTTTGTTGGATTTATGCGACGAACTTGTATGTTCAGATTCTGTTCGAGTTCATTATTGATATTGTTGCTATTAAGTAATCCGTTTTCGGAGTTAATGTCAGCTATTGATGTTTTATCGACCGTGTCCATATTTTTGGTATTTTATTTAGAATCTTTTAAGAATGGTGTGAGAATAGATTTGTGTGGTCAATGCCGTTATGTTGTTGATTTTAGAAATGCTTACTCGTATTAATCAGCCTTTTGGCAAATTACAAATCGATTTAGGACCGTGTAGGCATCATCAACAAAGTCTGAATTTTAGGATGTTCATTAATTATGCAAATGCTAACAAGCGTTACAACTACTTTTGTAAATGAGACAACTATTAAATCAATCATTTTGATGTCTTATGTTTTGACTTCAAAAGCTTTAATAATAAAGACCTCTTCAATAATATTGTTATTACTAGAGTCTGTGTCGGCTTTGGCTGGACAGGAAAGGGACCGTGGCGGTTTTAATTATTCTTTGGGTCAGGTTCCGTGTCTATTTAAATAATTACTGTGGTTTCCTAATCTATTGCTATTTTGTAAATTTTGCACGATTTTAGAAATGCTCAGTTTTAGCACAAATCCATATATAATTGTGTTGTTAGTAGATTGTTTAAGTATTTTCTATTTTTTGGTAATCATATTCCCTTAAAACATGACTTAATATTTTTTTTAAATGACTGCTCCCGTTCTGGGTGCGGCCGGAGGGCGTGTCAGACTTTTACTGACTAAAACCCACTCATGTTCCTTTGGTTGCCCTTTATGTTCCGGGGTCACGTTAACTATTATAAACATTCCGCAACCCTGGTGACTTAACATTAATGTACCACTAAGAAACTAAGAATGTTCCGACTGCTAAGTTAAAACCCAAAAAGGGTTTTGAAAAATGCATGTGATTAAATAAAATGTGGGGCGGGTTCGTGTCTTGAATTGAAATTGAGATTTTAAGTGAAAACGTTGTTTAAAACTTTTGTTAGTGTCTTGTAAACTGAATTATACATTTTAAATTCAACGTCAATTTTTCGAATGTTGATTTCGAAATGCATTATTTATTGTGTCACATTTATTCTGTTGTTTTAGATAGAATGATAATTTGCTAGAAATTTAACAGTTTGAAATCAATTAGCCTTAATGGCTTTATCAGTAAATGTATTTTTTTATTCAAGCTTTCCGTTTATTGATTTAATTATTTATAACTATAAAATAAAAAAAGAGGAGACGGAAAATACATTCTATACCTACCTAATAAAAGTTCTTTTTAAAACAATACCTAATATCGATCAAGAACCATTTAATTTTTTATTTAAATCTAACCAAAATGCAAGACAAAGGAGTTAATACCATTTTATTAGAATTATAGGAAGGGGAGCAAGTAATTAGTGTTAAGTGAGAGGCTGAAAGAAAAGTATGTTTAAAATGTTTCTTTTATCAAAAGTACTCTTCATAAAGAACACACCCTCAAGTTTAATATCTCTAGGACCAGCGACTTAGACTGTGCGTTGATATTTCAACAACTAGTTAGTCAGTCACTCGGTTTACCATCCATACTAATATTATAAATGGGAAAGTGTGTCTGTCTGTATGTTTGTCTTTCTTTCACGGCAAAACGGAGCGACGAATTGACGTAATTTTTTAAGTGGAGATAGTTGAAGGAATGGAGAGTAACATAGGCTACTTTTTGTCTCTTTTTAACGCGAGCGAAGCCGCGGGCAAAAGCTTGTTTTATATATAAGAATCAAAAGTTTTCAATTTCACATTTTTATTACCCTTTTCTAACAAGTCTTGTGCAGCAACTTCATCAAGATCCATATCAGCTTCAAGAACACAATTTTCTTTAATTTCATAGCTACTTACCCTAACATATACAACTCAATATTGCTTTTTATTGTCCTCATTTGATTTTACATTCACATTAAATGTTAAGCGTAATTGCAGAGGTAAGTACTTACCACTTACTGACTTATAGTTAAGTGGGTCTAGTAGAAGTCTCGGCCGCTGATGTTCGTCCGCTCCGTTCAGAAACAGAAACTTATACTATTATTAAATTTTGAGCTGATTTTCGGCTAATTTTGTAATGAGATTTTTGAGTTGTGACCGTACAAAATTAATTAACAAGATTTTACTTAACTTTGTTACGTATGTTTAGAATGAAAATCCTATTTATTCTGATTTGCTTTGTCCGGATCGGGCAAAACTCAGCAGTTAAAACTCCCACAAAGCCATTAAGTGGTTCTTAACTATTAGATTTTAATTTTAATGAAGTAGTTGTAAAAGCGTTAGAGATATAATATTTTTAAATGTACTTAGGTAGTAACTTTGCTGTAAGTACTTTAGATTCTTTGACCGGTTTAAGGGCATCCTGGCTTATTGAGTTTATGAGCCCTTGACCAAAACTGTTAATCTAAAGCTCTATTGCTACTGCTATAATGCAGTTGAAGTAACCGCGTTAAAACTGCCAAACAAACAACAGAAGGCTATTTATTTGACAGTAATTGCCGTGCCGTCGAGATGCAGTTGACATGCACTGTTGTTGGTTTTTGAGTACTTTTTAGCTTTTACACGTAACTAAAACTTTCGTCCACACGTGATTCGAGACAACACAATAGAAAGACAATAGCGGCGCGAGAGCCGGCTGTCACATGGTCGTCGAACGGCCAAAAGTCAGGTTACAAAAACAATATCTATCTCGTTTGCTGGACGTCAGAAGCCAAGAGAAGGATTCAGAAGAATATCAGCGTCGGGTGAGTTCAAGTTGTTTAAATCTCGAGCACACGTGATTGTGACACAATAGAAGGACAATAGCAGCGCGACAGCCGGCTGTCGGTTGGTCGTCGAAAGGTTAATACGTATTTTACTAAGTAATTTTCCTGCCATTGAACTGCCAATACTCTTTGGTGTATTGTTATTTTTTTAAATTTTCTCCAGGCGACGCTATACTACTTCCTACGACTGCAACTTCTAAAAGCTAGACTCAACATTGGCGTCTACCAGGGTCTAGGTAATGTGACTGGAGGAACAATTGACGCTGCGCTAACGTGGCGCAGACGTCACACAATTGCGTTGTACTCCATAGTAACTCGGCGCACGCGTCGCGCAGCTGCGGTGATAACGTATCGTATTCTTTTATCCTTGCACTGACGCCCCGACATCGCGGCGTCTGCGCTGCGCATACGTTTATCGAACGCCTACGCTGGACAAACGCTAGTGTGAAGGCGCTCTTAATAAAGCTTGGTTTTAATACTTCCCTCCTTATCAAATAAGGGACCGATCAGAATAGGACCAATAGATACAAAAAGATAATTATAACTGCAAGACGAGCGTCTTGCAGAGTTATATTGCCTAGTTAAACCATTTCTTGATCTAGTTTAGCAATATTACACACGACTACTTCCAAAATTCTTTTTTAGTGGCTTTCTTTACAATGAAGATACCCTCCAAGTTTCATGTCTTTAGGACCAGCGGTTTAGGCTGAGCGTTGATGTATCACCCAGACAGACAGTTTACCATTTTATGTATATAGATAGAATATTACAAGATCACAAGATACTTCGATCAAATAGATTGGGACGGGCCTGTTGGTCTAGTGATTAGTGACCCTGACTGCTATACCGGCCGTCGTGGGTTCGATTCCCACCCAGGACAAACTTTGTGTGATAAGCATGATTGTTTGTTCTGTGTCTGGGTGTAATTTATCTATAATATGTATGTATTTCCAAATTATATAAGTATGTATATCAGTTGTCTGGTTACCATAACACAAGCTCTGCTTAGCTTGGGATCAGATAACCGTGTGTGAGTTGTCCGAAGATATTTAGATATTTTAGATTTAGATTGAATCCCGTGAGAACCCTGACATGGTCAGTATTTCCTATTAACTGAATATTACTGTACCTTAAACCAATCTCTTTTCGATCATACACATTGCCATTAAATAATACGCTGAAGTATGTACTTTCTACATTTTCTACTAATTAAATTAATAGATTTTCATTATTAACGACGATTAACTAAGGGTATTGCTAGTTTATTTCTTTATGGTATTTGATAGTAAAACATCTTTTAATCTAACACACATTCACCAGTATTTAATTTTATGATATTTAGAAAGTTATTATAAGTAATTACAAATTACAGCTATTGTATTGATATATCGTACTAAAATGAATTAATATGTTAAAAAATAATCAACTGTCTAACCTTTTTGTAACCCTGCTAGGGTTTTTTGTTTACCCTCACATTAAAATAAAACGTGTGCTACCAATTAAACTAAGAAAAAAAAACTAATATTGACGTGTAAAAGTGTAATTTTTTACCTATTCACAAAATAAACATCATTTTCAAAATATGACCCAAATCCACCAAATCTTATCAGAGAAATTAACTTTAAAGTTACCGGTACAGATCCTATCATCACAGGAACGAAACGCGAAGAATTTATTAATTAAATAATATTAGAATTCATCTCGAGTAAGGTTTGCAAAAAAGGTTTAAGTAAAAAGTCAAAGGCGCTCGGTTGGGTTCCGAACGTTGACTCTGTGACTCATCGGGTGGACGCAAAAACTTGCTCGCGGGGTTCTAAAATGCTGCAAGTATACAAAGACTAGCTTTCGCCTGCGGCTTCGCTCGCGTGAATGTCGAAGTTCTATCTTCAGTAGGTACCGTTTAGAAATTGAATTCCAAAAATACTCGCTTAATGGCTTTCTTTGTAAAGTAAGTCTCTTCACAAAGAACACACTGTTGATACATATTGTTAACTGTCAGTCGGTCAGTCAGCTTCCCATTTTATCTAAATAGATGACATTTCAGGCTATATGTCATAGTCACTGACTGAGATGTTAATTTCTGGTCAAACTCCGACTGGTTAAATCCCGTTTAGATCGTATTAATTTTGTCTAAAATAGTTATTACTAGGATTAACCAAAATTCGTTAATCAAAGGTACAGAAACATTACTGGTCGGCTTTTACTAAGACTATGTCAGACCACAGGTTTGACTAGCCAAATGTAGAAGTGCCAGAGCTTCGAAATTTTACTATAATATAATTAAGCGTATGAGTTAACATTTAATGTAGAAGCTTGATACGAAGCAAACCTATTGAACACTGCGCGTCGTCGTCCATTATACAACTTTTATCATTTGGATATCTTCTTTTTGTATCAAAGCAAATTCAAGAAAAATGTAATACGTTACACTATTTTTAACCAAAAAAAAAAACTAGATAGTTTTCGTGATGGTTAAAACTAGTGTAACTTGATAAGTACCTAAACTCATTAGTATTTAATTATAAATGGCCTCACCTATGTAATTAATAATATACTGAAGTAATCTGTGGAAACGTTGTAGATTGTACATTTATCCATATGTCATACTGTGTCATACGATATTTTACTGTAACACACATTGTACAATTGTTTGTTATCCTAAATAAATAAAACAAAATAAAATTATGAAAATCGGTCCATTGTCATTTGTTGCCAACAAGAGGCCTTACGTTCTAAATAATAAATAACTACCTACTTTGTTTTCAACTAGTCAGATAATATGATAGACATAAACAACCAAGAAAATCAAAGCATCCCAAGAATTCATACTAAGCAACATCTTAGCGGCTCAATTTTTCTCTCGTCTAATAAGTAAATTGTTTGCTATAAACGGAGGCAACCTGTTCCATTGTTATGTTGCACCCTCAAACAAGTTCAGAAGCTATGTTTGATGAATCACTCATGCGTTTGTGTTCTTTTCCCATAAACTTTGAGGAGTGAGCTAGATATATTTCGCAAGCAGAGCCGGTTGTCTGAGAATCTATGGTACGAAGAATTTTACTCTGTTTTACGTTTATCTGTAAGACGTCATTGTTATGCTAGTAGTAATATCAAAAACTATTAGCCATAATTATATAAGGGATATGTGGCTGTTCCTCATATACCGTAGGCTAATATTTTTTAAAATACAAACATCATTATTACCCTAGCTTTTTCCCAACTTGAAGTTTGCTTTCAGCCTAAGCGGAATCCGGTGGATACCAGTGTTTTAAGCGACTGCGTATCAGACCTCCACAACCCAGTAACTGGACGACACGGGACCCCTTGGTTAAGCTGGTCAGAGTTTCAGGTTTCTGACTACCGTAACGATTGTTAAAGTTCTTCAAATGACAACTGGAACCAATGGTTTTACTTGCTTTCTGAGACAACCATAGCGACATCACGACATTAATAACTTATTTTAATATAAACGTTAGAGTTAATTATAAAGAAAAAAGGGACCGTGCGGAGTGATGGGCGTAGCTTTTATTTTACAGATCGGTACTATGAACTATTAGCAAAAAAAATTGCGTCCTATCATAGACTTCTAGATTTTCCCCTTTACCTTGAAGGGCAACATTAGGTCACAAGCAATCAGTACAAATTTTGCAACGACAGTATTTTTTAAAACATGTACCTTAGATAAGATCCTAAAAATAACCCAGATCAGCATTCAACTATAAACAAAACAGTACACTAAATACAAACAAGTTTTTACCAACTCAGCCATCAATCAAACAAATCACTAAAGACATTGCTTTCAAAAAAACAAACTTTTACCCACCGATGTTCATTAAATGATGGCAAAAACTTGATTAGGTTAAAGCATTCAGTTGATTCAATTTGAAAGCTTGTAGATCGTACAAGTGATTGAATATCTCAATGACGGATAATATTGACAAGTTACTTGTTCGACCTACTAAGCTTTGAACATGAACTGAGCTAGGTGATGATGAATGTATTTAGTTTATTAATCTAGCGGCTGGGAGATACGTGATCAGAGGTCAGGGCTTTTTATGGACTAGAGAGCAATGCTATCCAATGTTCAGCACCAGAGAATTCTGAATATTATTTGATACGTTTTTCCTTGTTTTAGTATGTTTGTCGGAAGTAAAGGAATGGAACTCCCTGCCGGCGTCTGTGTTTCCAAATTCATATAACCCGGAAGTATTTAAGAAACGAGTGCATAGGCATCTACTGGGTAAGCTCGCTCCATCGTAGGCTCCGTCTATGCCCTCGGGCTAGTCTGGGACCAAGAGCAAGCCCATAATAATAATAAAAAAAAGTAAGAATTTCACTTCTATCTTCGATCATTTCTACTACATTATATCTCAGAGTTACTATATTATATCTCAGAGTTACCAGCGACAAAATCAGGACAATACTTACAAATTTTATTTATGTGTGTATGTTTATGTTCTCAATTTACCAAAAAATGCAAAGTGGTATTTTTAATTCATATTATTATGCAATTTCATAAAATTGCAACTAGTTTTTGAATATTATTTTAAACTTTTATATGTGTAACAAGTTGCAAACTACTACTATTTGCAATTTCGCTGTCAACTGGTAAAAAGGTTGGCCTTCAATCAAAGAAAAAGCCAGCCCTTTGGACACAGAAAGAGTCAAGCATACCAAATTGGAAAAACCTTAAATAAAATGGGCACTTGGACTGATGATTACAACACTAAACAACTCCATTTTTTTTCTGAATGTTCAGGATTCGAGTTTACAGGATGCTTACCTGTGAACAAAAAGAACCAACATTTAATCAAACATCCACCATATTATGACAGTCTCATAATAAAAACACATTACCAGTACCTCAAGTTTATTTTAACTTAGAGCATTTGGACTAACAAACAGAACCAAAGTTTTCACAGCGATTTCTTCATACAACTTCATAAAGGTAGATATTAAACAAACGTACCTTAGAAGTAAACTATTTTTACTTTAATTATATTACGGAAGCAAAAGAAAAAGTGTAAATATTTACGTCCGTTAGTTGCGCGCGCGCATCTGGCTTGAAGATTGCCTTTCCAATAACTGAGATGGGATTGTAGGGTGGTCATGTTAAAGGGTTATTTGGGAGCAGTCTTTATCTTTCAGTTCTTGTCATTAGAATAAGACGCTATCTTCACTTCTGAAATACAGGTCCAGGCGTAGTGTATATTTGATAAACACGAAAAGCTAGTTTGACTTCATATGCAGATTAAGATTTTCAATCCTTCGAACAAACGTGATTTGAGACACAATAGAAAGATAATAGCAGCCCGACAGCCGGCTGTCGGTTGGTCTTTAAAAGGTTAAGATTCCTGAGTTTTTAGTAATACTATAGAAGTTTTCAACAGTAGTAATAACGGCATCGAATGACATAAAAATAATGTATTCTTAATTAAAAGAAAAAATAGTTTTTTGCAACTACGGACCGTTTAGTACTTCAATCTCTGTTGGTCGGGGTGCTTGGACAGAAAACCTCCTCGTGTGCCCGAGGGCTGGAGTTCGCTTATGGATTCTTCCGGGGCGAAGACCAGTCCGAGGGACGGTGCACCCTGGGAGGTGGGCAACGACTCGTCATTGGGTACGTTGTGCCTGTGGGGTCTCGTTGCCCACTTGCCAATATTCTGTCGCGGAGGACTCCACCACCTGTCCCTCTGAGTAGTAGCAGAGGCAGTGTGTGTTGGAGTCGGGAAACGGGCTCTGCGTGCACTCACCCTGCCGCAGAGCAGGCAGCTGGGGGTCGTCATCCCTAGCTGCCCCCGTTGATCTCGTAGCCCCGAAGACTGTTACGGTCATGTCTCTGACTTTCGACGGGGGTCGAGGGCCTTGGCTTAACCGCCCGGGCCGCGAGGAAGACAACCTCTATAAAAAATTACCTCTAATACCAAGTTCTGGTGCGTGGCGAAGGTACGAATGGCTGAGGAGTAGTGTCATCTATTATGGATGGCGCATCAGTCTTTAGCGCACCCCCAGCCAGGGAACCGGTGGACCCTCTGGTTGTGTTATAAATGTACACTTGCCCAGGGACAGGGGTTGCCCTGGGTGTACATTTTAAATCCCCCATACTCGTGGGATCAAGTATGGACACTAATAAGAAGAAAAATAAAAAAGAGAGGAAGGAGAGGAAGAAGGAAGTGCGGTCGGCGAAGATGTGCCCGAGCTCAGAAAGCTCGAGCTCAAGAGCCCGAGGCGTGGGCGGAGAGACCGCAGCAGGAAGCGGACAATGTCGGAGGGCGCGTCGTCGTCCTCCGACAGTGAGGTGATGGCTCCGGCTCCCAAAATCCCCACCAGCAGGCGGGGTGCGGGCCGGATTGGAGGAGGGGGGCGTAAGCTCCCCGCGCAGGAGGCTGCGCGGCGAGCCGAAAGGCTCGCCCTGGAGGGGCGTCACCCGGAGCGGCTTCTGCGCCAGCTCCGCGGGATGAGCCAGCCGCCGTGACGAGCGCCACGGAGTACCAGACCGAACTGGAGAGGGTGGTGAGAGCGGCGCTGACGTCGGTGGCCTACAAAAGGAAGAAAGGGTCAAAAGACAAGGCCATCGTCGAGGCCACCGCCTCGATGAAGGCAGTGTTGGAGGAGGCCAGCTTGCCGGCGTCTCAGGAGCTGGCCGCAATGCGGGCGGACATAGAGGCGCTCCGCAGAGAGAATGGCGAGCTGCGCGCGGATTTGGGCGGGCTCCGGGGCGATGGGACCCGCACGGAGGAGCCTATGGAGGTGCTCCAGGCCCAGATCCAGACCCTGGTGCAGGGCATGGCAGACCTCCAGCGCCGGTTCACGGTGCTGGAAGGCATTGCCCTCCGGCCCCCGCTCGCGGCCAGTCGAGCGGTCCCGGCGGCGTCGGCGGCAGAGCCAGCGGCATCGTTTGCCGCTGTGGCTGCGGCACCAGTGGCGGGGACGTCGAGGCGTGCCGCCGCGCCGGAGCCGGCAAAGGGCAAGGCGGCGAAGCCTAGAGTGGTGGGGGCACCCGCAACGTGTGCAGCTGTACAGCGCTCCTCACCGCCTCCCCCTCCTCCCACGGATGCCGAGACTCCAACCGAACCCGGTTGGCGCGTCGCCGGGGAGGAAAAAAAGGCGGCCAAGGCGGCTAGGGCCGCCAAGAAGCGGCAGCGGCGGCAAGAGCGCCGCAAGGCCAAGAGCCTCGCGGCCAGGCTCCGCGCCCCTAAGTCTGCAGCGGTGGTAATCACCCTGCAGCCGGACGCGGAGAAGAAGGGGGTGACCTACGGGGCGGTATTGGCTAAGGCGAAAGCGGCGGTCAACCTGGCCGAGATCGGCGCGGCGGAGGGCGTGCGGCTGCGGGTCACGGCGACTGGAGCCCGCATGCTGGAGGTCCCAGGGGTGGCCAGCGGCCCCGTCGCCGATGCCTTGGCCGAGAGGCTGCGGGCGTCGCTCCAGGCGGAAGAGGTGCGAGTGTCCAGGCCTACAATGCGCATTGATATGCGCGTCACGGGCCTGGACGACTCCGTCACGAGCGAGGAGCTGGTGGCCGCCGTCACCAAGGCGGGGAGCTGTCCTGCTAGCGACGTGCGGGTGGGCGCCATCCGCTTCGACCGCTCCGGGTTGGGAGCGGTCATCGTGAGTTGCCCCGTACCGGCGGCAAAGGCAATTGCGGGGAAGGGCCACAGACTACTGGTGGGAGACTGGACCTCGGCGCAGGTCAAGCTGCTGGAGCCTAAGCCTTTGAGGTGTTTCAGGTGCCAGGTAGGACACCATGTCGGTGTCCGTTGCACCTCGGAGGTAGACCGCAGCAGCGACTGCTTTCGCTGCGGTCAGCCCGGTCACAAGGCCGGCTCGTGCACCGCCGCGCCGCACTGCTCCGTATGTGCGGCAGCTGGCAAGCCGGCCGATCACCGGGCTGGGGGCAGGGCTTGCGCCCCACCCGCCAGGACCAGAGGAAAGGGAGGAAAGCCCTCTGCCGCCGCTCCCGCTGCTGCCGCCGCTCCCGCTGCTGCCGAGGCCCCCGCCGCCCCCGCTGCTGCCGCGTCCGCCGCTGCCGCCGCGACTACCGAGGCCGCAATGGAGTGCCAGTAATGGCCCCATTGCGGCGGCGCGTTAGTGTTCGCGCGCCGCAAGGAGAGTCAGCCTGGGAAGGGGCCCAACGGGGCCAACGCCTGCCGGGGTTGCGGAATGTATATAATAGGTTACCGTGACCCCGGAACATAAGGGGCAACCGAAGGAACATGAGTGGGTTTTAGTCAGTAAAAGTCTGACACGCCCTCCCGCCGCCTTTACGGCGGGAGAAGTCATTTGATGATTTCCCACTCAACAAAAAAAAAAAAAAAAACTCTGTTGGTCCCAAAGAAGTTTTTTTTAAGTAGGCCATTTTTTGTCCAATTACCAAGGCAAGTTAAGAGCCACACCTTTAAAAATGAACTGTTTCAAGGAATCATTCATTTACTGTAAAGCCAAACCAGTAGCGTAACAACCCAAACGAAACGATAACCTCCACCTTTTTGAAGTCGATAAAAAATTTTGCCAAATGAAATTCCTCTAACACCTTCCATTTATAGATACCCTAGCGAAGCCCTCAGGTACTCTCTGTATATGGAACTCCCGTTTGATTCTGTTGAAACACGTGTATGATTCGCTCAATCACAGGCTAGAGCGGGTTGCTTCATTGTTTTACTAACACCTTTCCTATAAGCAGTCTTGGGTTTGGTTATGTAGGTTAAGTTTTTTCAAGTCCATTTATTCGATTATCAGATCATTTAATTCAGTTTAAACATAAGAATGATTGTGCTGTAGCATCGTAAAGTCTTCATTGGAAACTATAATATAGTACTCTTCAACTTATTTTTTTATTAGCTAGAGCCATCTTCGAGTAGGTGTTACAAATTTTTGCGAATCTCTACTACATTTTACATGCATTGCACATAATATAAAAACCACCATTTTGAACCAGTTAATTATTTTTTATAAAACTTAACGTAAATATGTACTATTAGTCTAGCAATTAACTTCATATTTTAACTTTATTTCAAATCGAACCACAAAACGACAAGCCACGCTTTATAACAAAATTAATTTGTAACGTAATGTTAGTAAAGTACCTTTATTTAATAAACCTACAATACAGTCCACGTCCAATACGTTCACCCAGGTACCATATTCTTAATTAATCCAATAACAATTGCCACAAAGAAACCGTGAATGAAAATTGTTTTAACACGTTTATAGCTTCCACATAATAATGGATATGTAATGGTTAGCTCTAACACAAAGGCAATTTCGTCGAGAAGGTTACGAGTTCGATAATGAACACGTATAACAATTACTTTTTAATTTCCTTTGACAAAAAAAGACAAATTTGGATTTGATTTCATTTCTAGCGTGGTAATTAATGCTCGTGGCATCTCTTTATGAGAAGAGGTCTTTATTTTTGTCTTTGCAGTAGGGACAATAATGATCATACACTGCCTACAGCCAAAACTTTGAGTAACAAATCGCGCTGAACTGCATCTGACCTAGCCTTTTGATGAAATAACCAAAATTGAGTACTGCTCAATCAGCGTTAATCTTAACGCGTAAAGCAATTCATTCAATTCACAGTGTATGCACATGTTTATTATATTAACACAAACAATTGTCTTGCACAATTCTATATCTGTGCTAATTGAGACGAGGAAACAATGAAGGTTCGTCAATTATTGTGTCAGATTAAATTGTATGGGCGAGGGATTGTGCAATTGTATTTTGGAAGATGGGAAACAGTTTTAAATAAGCTTTATTGGTTAGACAAACCTAAGTCTACTAGGTAGTCTAAGGCTAAGTTCTACAAAGAACTTCATACAACTAACATGGTAAAAATTGTAAACAGTTTCAAACAATTTTAACGGTTTCATATAGAGCAGACTATATTATAGTCTGCTCTATATGAAACCGTTTTTTAAAGGACCACTAAGATATATTTTTTTAATCAAATATCTCATCAAAAAATAGACAGGACAAAAAATGTATTTTGAAGTAATGTTCTCAAAAACAACAAAATTATCCCCAATAATGCAACTTATTTGTTCATTGATACGCACCAGGTCAAAACAGGTCCTGTTATGAGCTTATTTAAATAACAGTCAGTAAGTTATTTTTTTATTACAATCTAAACAATTATAACGTTGTGTGAATTTCAGTTATTGTGACTCTAAGTCGCAGATCAAAAAGCAGACTAAATTATAAACTAGATCACAAGTCACATGTTTGTAGAGTTACATCTTAATCGGTAACTATGTTTTGACAAAAAAAATGTTAATAAACAAACAAAGTCGCTTTCATATAAATAATATTAGTGTGTAAAACATTAATTTCCCAGCGGGCCACCGAGTAAACAGAATTTTACTTCAAGTTATATTAAAGTGACTTAAAAACGCTAATTAATCAATCTGCTAAGGTATAAAGCAGGGGTCGCCAACGTGCGGCCTGGGACCTTTGAGCGACTTATGACTGATATATATCTTCTGACAACTCATACACAGCCATTTGAACCTAAACAGGGTGGAGAGCGCAGAGTTCTAGGACGCTGTAGTCTCCTATAAACAGTTATGGTGCAGAAGGAAGTTGCGAAAAGGAAGAGAGATCTCTACTTCTCTCCTGTGCAGCAGACCCTAGCATCAACTTAATTTACAAATGCGGCCTGCCTACATCTCATTTAGTCACAATGCGGCCCGTCGATAACTCATTTTATTACTAAGCGGCCCAAACCAAAATGTTGACAACCGCTGGTATAATGTATTGCTTAAATTCGCTCTAAGATTAAGTAAAGCGCTGTGTAATTGATTTGCAAGTGAAAGCAATGCGAAAGTTCCTTGATTAAACTTTTGGACCTGATAGTAATTGTGGGTTTTTTTTTTTCGTGACAGGTGGAAGCGCCAGTTGTCGGGCTCTAGTGGTTTTTGTTTTGTGTGTTTTCAATTTTAGTTGATTGATTTTGATGTTTGGTTTTTGATAATACCTTTTAGAGTTTAGTAATTGAGCATATTGTATTTAACGTATGATAGAACAATAGCGTAATAGTTTTTTTTTAACTGTTTTATTTGATAACATACACAACAAAAATGCGACTTTCTTTGTGTATGAAGATACACAAAGAAAGTCAAAGAAAAATTTCATTTAGACGTTTTTCGTGCCTTCCGTGCCTGGAAAAGCACGTAAAGCCGTTTGTTCCAGTTGTCATTAGTAGAACTTTGAAAGTCGTTACGGGTGGTCAGAAGCCAAGAATTCTGACCAGTCTAACCAAGGGGATCGTGTTGCATAGTTACTGGGTTGTGAAGGCCTGATAGGCAGTCGCTTCACGTAAAACACTGGTTTCCTGCTGAATCCGCGTGGGCTGGAAGCCGACCCCAACTAAAAGGCTAGAAAGATGACGAGACGTTTTGACTTTCGAATATTTTTGAAAATTGGAGTAAATAAAGCAAATCCTCTAAGCACCTTACTAATAAACGCTGCATAAAGTTATGACAGGTTTATACGTCAAAAAATGTATGGTTACACAGGCTTTATTCATTGAATAACTTTACACAGTGATTATTAGTAAGGGCATAAATGTCCATGACAGTTGTATTTTTAGAAACTTAACCACGTGTGAACCAGGAATTATAATAAGCTAGATTAAAGAAAGTGTATAATAAAGCTACACTACAAACACGGAACAGTCCACTATCCATTCCTTACAAGAGTCAGCAAATAAACTGCTAGAAAACTTAATTACAAATTCCCCATTCCTATAATGTCTAACAGTAATTAGGAATAGCTTCAAGTAATAAATACATGACGCCTAGATAACTATGTTTCTTCTGTCAACAAACGTGTTTACATGAGAGAGTAGGACGTAAACACTTCTATAATTTCTGCACACACTAGTGAAGGGACACAAGATGCTGGTCGTGATAAATCGAGTCTGTCATAATCGATAAAACGCATCGATAGAGTCGTTACTCGTGATCGATGATTAGCTAGCGATTAAGTCGATTTCAATTTTCTCGATATGGCACACCGTGTTATATATAGTTATCAATGATTGCGGTGATTGATCAGAAAATGTTGTGTAGAAAATGTTTTTGAAGTGTGGAAGTAGGTTGGGAAAATATAGGCTGAATGCAAAGCGGTTTAATCCGATTTAGAATATAAACTGGTGGATATTGACGGGGATTTACTTACTTGATTTAATAATGGCTTGAGCTTACGAAAGGCGTAGTCTACAAAATTATTACATCTGTTAGGGAAAGTAGAAATCCTTCATCTCATTTTCGTATCAATTGTTATTCTAACCTATTTATGAAATCGCCCGAATCCACCAAATTTGGTTAATCCAATGCATCTCCCGAAGTTAAAATATAAGCTTTCCAAAATTAAAATTCTGTTCGTGTTCAAATCGTGTAAGATTCCAAATTCAAATCCCACCA
Source organism: Athetis lepigone (assembly GCA_033675125.1). Taxonomy (NCBI): domain Eukaryota; kingdom Metazoa; phylum Arthropoda; class Insecta; order Lepidoptera; family Noctuidae; genus Athetis; species Athetis lepigone. The sequence continues at coordinate 19,115,315 of CM066244.1, read as the reverse complement.
CACTATTCCCAACCACTGCAACTCCTGAAAGCCAGAATCAACAGTGGAGTCCGCCAGAAAAGCGCCGAAGCAATGAAGCTCGACGAGTCCCGGAGAAACGATTCAACTGTCTTGGATCCCGCAACGAAATTAATCAGAAAGAACTGCGGAGGAGTAAGAAAAATAAATATTTCCACTTCCCTCCATAACAAGCAGGAGACAGAACAGAACTAGGCCAATAGGCACAAAAGGGCAATCACAACTGGGAGAAGCCCAGATTGCCTAGCACCACGAAATACAGTTTGTATTAAAAATTACTGGGTCCTAAAACTGTGAGCTGTTACAATTGATTCCAATAATAGGTATGGCAAAAGCGCTTGAACGCACGGAAATTGGTTTTAGTTTCCACAAGGTCCGCATAGTAAACGACACCAGATGTAACCTGTATACTATCCAACATTATATTGCGCTCATTCTGCCAAAGAACACACTCCCATAAGATGTGATGTGCATTGTTCGTATTCCCAGCCCAATGCAGAACATTGACACAAAGGCGAAGCAACTAGTTTAAAGGAATATAATTTACTCTTAAAATTGCCATGACCTGTGAGAATTGGGCAACACAGTGATCCACCTCCAGCCAAGTCCTAGCCAGCCGCTCACGAACGGATGGAAAGAACAGATGGAGGTGTCGGCCCTTAGTGGAATTATCCCACCTACTCTGCCATTCGGATAAAAGTTCCTCCCAGACATCAGTCTGCGGTTTAAGTAATCTAAAATTCTATTAAGGTCACGCTGTGTTACAAAGTTAGTGTCCATGGCCTCCCGCGCGAGTAGTACATTGCAGCACGTCGCTGCACCTCAAGATCTACTGGAAGCACACCTGCAAGTACCGGTAGGGCCTCAGTACTAACCGTCCTATACGCTTTGCATAAGAATATCAAAGCCAAGCGTTGACTTTGAAGCAATTTCCGACGTGCCGCCCCTATAGTAGCTCTATCGGCCCAAACAGGTGCACCGTAGCACAAACAACCCAAGTAGGTAGCCCCATAAATAGTTTTGAGGGTTAAGAATGAAAGACCCCAAGTAGATTTAGATATCCTCGTCAAGGCATAAAAGTTCTTTTAGCTTTCTCGCCTACTGTTTTAATATGCTCAATAAATGAAAAGTTCTTTTCTAACACCAGACCAAGGTAGCATACTGATTGTTGTTTTTTAACCGGGACGTTATTAAATTTTATACTGGGCCACGACTTGAGATTACCTTTTAATATAAGTTGATAGGTTTTTTGTGGTGCGAAGGTGAGACGATTGCGAGTACCCCACTGAGATATTAAACGTAGGCTAGCGTCAGCCAAGTTCTCAAGACCAGCTCGAGTACTAGACTGAATGAGCAGCAGGCCATCGTCTGCATAACCTGTTAGTGAACAGCCGCTTGGAAGCGGACTCGCGAGAAAATCGTCAAAAACCTAGATTCCAAAGATAAGGACCGATAACTGAACCTTGAGACATCCCATGGTTAGTGCTTTAGTTATAGAATAATGTCCAAGCTTAAGTTTTGCAGAACCATTAAAAAAGTAAGTGTAAATTAGATTATATATGTTTTTGTAGCAACCACGAATTTTCATTTTTAGTAATAGCATGGGCCACCATGCGTTATCAAAAGCCCCAGAAATATCCAGAAAGATCCCAATTACGTATTTATGCTCTGATAAATTACGATTTTTCGATTACTAACAGAAAGTGCCGCGTCGACGGTAGATTTACCTATAGTAAAACCGAATGATTATTATGAAATTTAGGTCCGTTCGGTAACAAACTGGAACGATAAGGCGTTCCAGGAGTTTTCCTAAAGATGGTAGAAGTGTAATGGGCCGGTATGACTTAGGGTCGTCCGGGGCTTGTCGCCACTCTTAGGAATTATTCGTACAAAACCACGGCGCCAGTTACGAGGAAAAACGCCTTCAGCAATACATCGGTTAAAAACACTTAAGATCGCGTCGGCCGCTGTTTTACACGCTTCTTTAATCATTCTGTTAGATATTTTGTCTTCACCTGAAGATTTGTTGACCGGTAGCTTTCTGACAACGTTTATGAATTCGTCAGTGGATGGTAGATCTGACGAAGGTGATTCAGGCGGCACAGAAGCCCACGCTCTGATCTGTTGATGGTAGTCGCTGTCGTGTACAGGCGAGTCATCAGGTATAAGAGTATTAAGTAGCACTTCCGTTGTTTCTTCGATACCGGTGGTGTGCTCACCATTAACTTTAATATTTTCAATGTACGCAAGGTCGACTGATCTATTTGCTTTAAACTCGTGATATAAGGGAGACCAAGGACCTTCCTTTTCAAGTCTATCAACGATTTTCCGCAGCAAGTTTCCTTTCCAAATTCAAATGAAGAAGCGTTCCCGATGTATTTTATAACAGGGACTGACCGACCGATTATTAAAATCGATTCTAACCAATCGATATTGCTGTACCCGGGAAAGTTGATACGTATTTATTTAAATACGTGCACCGTGTGAATGTTATTATTTATAGTCGTGGTCTTTGGAAAGCGAACAGGAAAGCTACTGGCGGCGACGGCTCTTGAGATCAACTCGTAGCTATTATATTCTGCTAAGGCTTAATGCTGAAGGAAAAGGAAATGCTGATGATAAAAAATGTTGATGGCAAAAGTTTTACGTCGTAAATTATGATGTAGTGCAACTTATCACGAGGTGAATTTATTTCGGGGTTGGGAACTCTCAACCTCTTATTGGTTTCAGTGCAATACTACTTATAGGTTTCAAAAGTGATAAAATTTAATTGATTTTTCACTGGTTCGGAGGAGGAGGAAAAACCCAAGGCCCAACTCTCTACGGCCATAAAAGTAGATTATTGGTAATATATTTGTGTCAATTATAATACACTAAGTTGCATCAAATAAAACAATGTATTAAATTTTTAATTGTAGCAGGCTCTAGTTAGTTGCCTATATGAAATGCATTTCACTTTACTCAAACTAATCATTACAAACCTTCCTCCAAATTACAGAAAATATTGACACCATAAAACATCCACTTAAAAGTTACAATAAGGTAATAATTTAGGAAATGATTTATGAATACACAATGGCGCCTTATATTATGAGATTTATCAGCAAATTGACGTGCTCTAGTACTTGTTTATGCGTTGAAAGCGACGCATACGGTTTTGTGAAAATCGTGATTAGGTTTATCAGCTTTAGCCTATGCTAATACTACATTACAGCGTCATTGACGTAAAGGTCCTTTCATATGAAAACCATCTTGTTGGTTCGTTTGTCCAACTTTAATTGCGGATGTCGGAAGTTTTTGAAGAAAAGAAACTATTATTCTAACTCGACTTTTGCCCTCATTTAGACATGTTATTTACAAATTACTACGTTTTTCTTTAGGCGAAAATTGGCGTGAAATCGTAGTGTGTATAAAGAAGTTATAATTTTTGTTTTAGAAATAGTACGAACCCATGGTTCGAAAAGGAGCGGATATTAGTATTTATAAATAAAATACACTTTCTAAAGATTTTGTAACTGAGCATTTAAATATAGGGAAAGATATATGAAATAAAACCACCTAACCTGATAGAAAAGATGGTTAATATGATGATGGATGGTTAACTTAGTAGAAAAAAAGTAAAAGTGATCTTGAGATAGCTCTGGTAAGGTGCAGCCCCTAGCATGGTCTTCTTACTTTTCTCTTAAATCTTGATTATTTCATATGGTTTTAGTTCAGATCATGTTAATTCCTACCTCAGAGGAGGAGCGTCAGGAGCTCCGCATTCACATTGAATGTAGGAAAGGTATTCCTACATGCATAGTGAGATGGAATTTTACCTGAAATTCACTTCACCTATATTTTCAGGAAGAGCTTTACAAAACAGGCCTATTTTAGACCAAGTTGGAAATGTGGAAACACAATGCAAAGGTTGGAATATCATATTTGGTTGGGTAGTAGCATAATAAATAAGGAATATGCGTGATAGCCACGCATAGAATAGGGTTCCATACCCACCTAATTGTAATGATTTTGAAATCGGGAAATCACATCAGAAACTTTGTCGACGTGGTAAATACTGTTTGGGTGGTAAGCCGAAGACTGATGGATGAACATGACGAAACGGTAAAAGTTCCCTTAGAATCATTTTGGTACGGAATACTAAAAAAATCTATAGATATAATTATTTATGAAGGGTTGTTTTTGATGGCTGATTCATACAAATTAGTAGCTGTGGCATATATACTTAAATCTTTGTTCAGAAATAGAATAAGCATTCGCAATTCACGATATTGATAGGGTTTGACATTATCAATGTTTTGGTTTTAATACCGCGAATGAAATATTGAAGTAAAGAAAAAGAAGATAAGAAATGCATCAGAGAGCTTTCAATTTTAGTTTGGGAGTTATTTTCGCCATGATTTTACATTAGTAAGGGATGAAGAGTTACAATTAGACATAATCCTTTCAGGACGTGATAGTTGAACCCTTTTACATTGTATACTTTGGGTAAGAATACATAGGATCACGTACAATGGTATAGTCTAAAGCTCTAAAGGGAGGCTATAATGAAGGCAAAGAATTAAATAACTTTCAAGGTCAAAGTCAAAGTCAAAACGTTTATTTCCATTAGACCATAGAGGTACTTTGGAACGTTAATTACATTTGAAAAAATATTTTGATTCTTGACGGAAACAAGTTGTGTAGTTTGAAGGAACATAAATATTTATGCTTTTACACATTTAAACAGTTTCGAGTTCATTCGTGAGTTTTTCCCATGGAATCGGTGGTGCGAAAGTTTTGTGTGAGGTAAAGTTTTGTGGTTCAATGATGGACTTTAACCTCGGCGCGCACAGTCTTTCTATTGTGTCTCAAATCACGTGTGCTAAATAGATAATCTTTATGAAAATATAAAAATGAACTCGAAAAAAGAGCAGCTGAAATCAAATGAAGAAAAACAAGCTTTAAGATCATTAATTTGGGAATCTACACCGTCTCTGCAAGTTAATGCTATAAGTAAACTGATGGTTTATAAAATACCTTATATAAGTCTTTCTTTTGGAAAAATATCATGTACATTAATAATCAGATTTACATCAAGAGGATTGGCGATTCTAGACTAATGTTAATCATAAAAGTTCAAGTTTCCTCACCCATGTTTTCCTTCACTTATATCAGCAATGACGAAGATAAACTTAGAAAGTGTATATGAATTGCAAACTTCACGTTGGTTGCCTGGAACCCCACCGGGCCATCACGATACCATTATCAACCGTTGGTTGAAAACCCATTAATTTGCTCAAATCCGCCGTCTGACCTTTGAAACATGAAGGGGATACAATTTCAGCACCGTATAAATAAAATTAAACACAAGTACCAACATCGTCCAGATATCCATCTTCACAATGATCATGTTTTCTTCTTTTGGCAATCCAATATCGGATTACTGTTTGCTCAATCTTTATCTTGTCTTAAAGTCTATTGCAAAAGGTAGTTTATTACACGGCTTAAAGGTCTCTTTGGACTTAATTAACACTTTAAATGGAATCCGAAATTACGTGGTGTCACGAGCCCGGATGGTTGTTTAAGGTGTCTTAAATAAATATGGATTTGCGTAAAGTTATGCGCTTTGTGTAATTATTTTGGCTTGTTATTTTGTTGTCGCTGTAACAACTTTATTTTATTGAGTGAATGCATGAATTGCATTTTCTATGTGGTTTATTTTATCTATGTTATTATTACTCTTATTTTATTGGATGGTAAACGAGCATGCCAAGTGGTCATCAGTAATCGGAATTTGGTTGCTATTACTATTAGCAAAAATATTATGCACATGGCCTAAAATTTATAAAAAAAAATTGGATAAGACTGGACCATAACTCACACAAAGTCATCTGATGCAAGTTAAGCTCTGCTTAGAACTTGTGTTATGGTAACCAGACAACTGATATACATACTTATATCCATACTAATATTATAAATGGGAAAGTATGTCTGTCTGTATGTCTTTCTTTCACGGCAAAACGGAGCGACGAATTGACGTGATTTTTTAAGATATTGAAGGGATGGAGAGTAACATAGGCTACTTTTTGTCTCTTTCTAACGCGAGCGAAGTCGTAATACTAGTAATTTATAAATACATACATATTATAGATAAGTTGCACCCAGACATTGAACAAACAATCATGCTCATCACACAAAGTTTGTTCTGGGTGGGAATCGAACCCACGACCTCCGGCTTAGCAGTCAGGGCTACTAACCACTACACCAACAGGCCCGTCGCTTAATAATCTAAGATTCAATTAAACTGCATTGTGATACAATACTGCCTTACAGACTGATAAGCATTTCCCGAATTTTATTTGATATATCACATGATAAGAATTAACTTAGTTTTTCTTTTCAATTAATCCTTCGGGCTGGCTGGCCGGCTGTCGGATGGTCGTGAAGAGGTTAAAAAATCAATTTTATTTCTATACTAGCAAGGTTCAAGTTCAAAATAACTAATCGCTTATCGCTGTTAACTTGAGCCGTGAAATAGTAACCGTCTAGATGAGATATGAGTACTAACCTACTTTCAGGCCCTTCTGCTATGACTTAGAGGCACAAGTAGCTTATTATGTATGCATCGAAATGATATACAACGATGTTCTAAGACACATCGTGTCTTTCATGTTTCATGTTCGATTAAATTAATTAATTGTGGATTCTATAGTTCTCCGTTACAATTTGGTTTAAAACATGAACGTGATTATGAAATCTGGGCTTTTATGGGTTAGGACTTTATTTTGCCCGGTCTTTTGGGTAAAATTCTTCACGGATAGAGTGTAGGAAGAATGATAAAGTTTTGATGTTTTTGAAGTATGATTGAGGGTTTTTCTTCGAAAAGGGGTGTGTGAACTACAGAAAGTTATATGTTGTTTCAAAAAGGTATTTTTTGTAGGTAGGAAATCTTCAAATGGCTCCTTCCGATCTGGGCGGAATTGAAGGGAGTGTGAGACTTCTACGGACTAAAATCCACCCAAGTTCCCTTTTAGCCATTTGGGGTCGCGGCTCTTTCGGACGACCCACGGCAGGATCATTTTTTCTCCCTGACTGCTCCCGTCCTGGGTGCGGCGGGAGGGCGTGTCAGACTTTTACTGACTAAAACCCACTCATGTTCCTTCGATTGCCCTTTATGTTCCAGGGTCAAGGTAACTATTATAAACATTACTGACTACTTATTATAAACTTTACTGACTACTTCTCTTTGAGGCGCGCGTGGAACACTATCGCGCCGTCGACGCGGTCCTGGTCCTAGCCGGGCGGCGAGCTACCCATCGCTCGCCATCCGCAGAACCGTGCCTACGGTGGCCGGTTGTCGTCTTGCGACTCTCGACGTCTTCGCCTGGGTCTTTGTCCGGGGCGAGAGGCTCGTCGTTGCCTCTCGCGCGCCGCCGCTTCCTTCACTAGCATAACTGCTTTGCAGAAGGAGGCTACGGCATCCCATTCCGTCTTGCCCCGCAACATGGCCTGAACCAGCGCTGGGCGCGAGAGGTCACCGCCACCGATCGCCTCTACGAGGACACGCCGATGGTCCGCCCATGCGCGGCACACCTCCACCGTGTGCTCGACCGTGTACGGCAGGATCATCAATAAGGCCTTTGATGGTGATTAAAGTAAAATCCTACTTTACAAACATAAAGAACAAAAACTAAATCTCTAAGCTTTTCTCGAATTTCCCTTTAACAAGTCACTTTCCTTATTAGAGACACATTAATTACACCGCAATTTTCTTTACTAAGTGGGCAAACTGAACAACGTTCAATTAACTAGCAATGATCGTATTAATTTCGATTTATCTGTCAAGTCGTAGAGGCACTCTCTTGCGCCAATTAGATCTCTATTGCTTGTGAGATTACTATGCGATAATGGACAGAAAATAAGATAGCAAGAACACACAAAAAAAGTACCGACTATGCATTATTTTAACCTCTCAACGACCAAGCGACAGCCGGCTATCGCGCTGCTGTGTCTTTCTATTGTGTTCTAAGGTTTGAATACCCTTCAATGCAGTAAATAAATAATAAATAAATTAATATCCTAGGACAATTCACACACGGTCATCTGATCCCAAACTAAGCAGAGCTTGTACTATGGTAACCAGACGACTGATAAACATACTTATATAGTTTATAAATATAACATAGTACTTATAGATAAATTACAATTTGTCTACAATATTATTTCTTAAGTAATGTAGTGTATCTAGTTTAATAACCAAGTCATTTTTATCGAAGGCATGTCCTTTGTAAAAGGGTAAGTATCCACTAAAAAAGGTTTTTTTTTTAATTCCGGCCCTAAATGGTAATTAGGTATGGAAGTCTAGACATATCACAGGCGAATGCTTGTTACAAATAGAGGTTAATTTATTATACTTTAAACTTTCGCGTTGCATATAAATATTTTACTGTTTTACGGGATTTAACCACATTGAATCCAGTGATTGCAAAAATTCAGCATCGCGATTTTAAGTCGACAAAAAAACCGGACACAGTGAGTGTAGTGTGTACGCGGCTTTATAGTGGACAATCGTCAACATTGAGGGTAGATGAAAATCTATCTTCATCTTCATCGACGGAGTAGTGTCGCCGAACAGTCTGCTTGTGACCATGGCAGGTGTAACCCTGCCGAAACGTCAAGCGAAAAACATAGATTTAATTTATAAATGTTTTAACAAATTAACCTCTTTTTGGTTAATTTGTTAAAACATTTATAAATTAAATCTATGAATACAATGTAACAAGCCATACACATTAAGTCTACCCTCCTTTATAACCCAGAATATCCATTCCATACAATTTTCCCTTTTATTTTATAACTCATAAACTACTTTTACGAGCCAATGGTAGCGGCTTTGTACCCATTACTTTTTCTACGTTGCCAAGACTTGCACATTTAACTTGTAACGTAACTCGATGTTAATTCATATGCTACTTTTTAATGTCCTGTTACTTATAGATCGACTTTTATATTTATTGAGACCACCCGTACTTAAAGTGTTTTATGTCGTTTAGATTTCTTTTTGCTCGAAAATAAGTTAGTTTTTTTGTACATAAAGCTTACTCAACACTGCTCTTCTATCACATACACACATAGACACACTTTCCATCTCATCAGTACTTAGTATAAAACAAAGTGGCTTTCCGCTGTCTGTTCCTATGTATGCATGTATCATTAAAACTACGCATCAGATAATGATGCAGTTTTTGTCAATTGATGGAGTAATTAAATAAATAAATAAATGTAATATATATTTTTTTCTTATTTTAATCGAATTTATTTGGTCCGTTTTCGCGCGGAAGTTAAAACTGTCAATTTAAAACCGCTTTTTTTACAATAAATTACAACATTTTAACTTTTTATTATATTAGTGATCTATTTGACATGGAATTCTTTAAAATCAAAACAAAAATTAAAATATTGCATCTTCCCTATTTTTTTAGAATGTTACATGAACAGATGAACTGTGGTAAACGATCTTAGTTTTTGTGATTGCAATAAATAATAAACGATATCACAGTATGAAAAGAGCTTTGTTTATTGAGCCTTAACTATTAATTCTATCTTTCTTTAATAGTGCACTCAAAAATAAGGATAAAAATTACGAGTGTTTACTTACCATACTTAATTGATACTGAGCTTTAACCTTTCAATGACTAACCGACAGCCGGCTGTCGGACTGCTATTGTCTTTCTATTGTATCTCAAATCTCGTGTGTTTGAAGGATTAAACTGTGATCGAGCAATAAAATCCAAAACATTAACATTTAAACGAAAGATGATTAATGGTAAAAAGTCCAATTGACCAAGAAAGTCGATTCAGCACGGTAGCCTCATTACTGGGTCTTCAATTAGTGAGTCCCCAGATTCCGTTCATCGATCAAGATGCAATCTGCAGGAAGCTGTTAGTTGTTTATAGGGCTTATGTATGTTGCCTAGAAAGGCTATCTGGTAGCAGGTTTTCTACCTGTTTAATTGTTTTCGTTTAAGGTTTTTCTTGTGCTAAAAGGTTTTTTATCTGGCTGTAAGAGGGGTGGTTTTGTGTTCGTCTGTTTTATTATTGTCTGTCCACTGTTTTAAGCTGTTTTTAAGTGTTTACTCCCAAAAAATATATAAAAATACCCAACAAACAAAAACGTCATATAAGTCTTGACTTATACGACATAAAGTTGGATAGCAGTCTTATAATGATAGTGAGATGACTACGAGGTCCTTTAGACGTCTTTAATTTAACTTTTTAGTCGTGCGACAAATATGTCATCATAAGCTGGTCTTAGCAACGTTGGTAAGACTAAACTATACGACGTTGTATTACAGTCTTAGCTAGAACGTTTGTACGACAACGCTATAGTCGTACTAACGTTATAGTCCATTAAGCGTTCTGAACTAACCAAATTAGGTCTTTGAAAAACCTTTATATGACATCTATGTAATGTAGCAGTTGTATAGACGTTTTCACAGTGACGTTTATATAACGATCACTATCCTGTTTGACAGCGGTCAATTGAAGACTCTTAAATGACGTAGTGGTTTGTTCGATACTTAAATATAACCTATATATTTGATGATGTCTGTTTATTGTCATGCCCTGACTTTAATCAAACTTGTAGTCGCATTTAAGTCAAGTTTTGACTTTAAAACGTCTAGGCCGCCATATTTACGGAACGTTTAATTAAATTTGCTATGAAAAATGGAAGGTAAAAATTCGTGGAGAAGACTTACCTTAGTGGAACTTTCAAAAGGAGAGTAAAAAAAATGTTTAATTACTTAAGTAAATGTTTAAGTACTTTTACTGTGAACAATATGAAAAGGGTTTTAAATTTATGAGAAACCCTAAAAGGTAGCTGCTGTCATGGCGTATTGCATGGTCTTGAAATAACCTTAATACGACTTTATGTCTTTACAACGTCATAAAGAGATAAGTGTGTGACAAAAGCAACATGTCCTACATTTTTTGAAATAAATATATTTTTATTAATAAAAATATAATCATTTAAACACAAAATTGAGAAGGGCATGAAAATTTCAAATAAATACACATAGGTATATTATCATAAAACTTTAATACCCACTCAAACTAAACGGCATAAGAGACAGATACAGTTATTAGCGAGTTATAAAATATAAGTTAAATAAACCTTTTATTACCTTGTGATTATTTCTTTTGCACTCAAATCTCGAATCAAAATCCAAACACGTATGCCATTAACAAGAAAAATAAAAAGTCTTACAGGAGTTGTTCCTTGACTCAAATAAAACGTTTTAGTCATTTAAAAACACCTGTATGACGACAATACAACAAACGAGTCGTTGTAAAGTTATGATGCGACTTCTGCGCGACGAAAGTGGTAATTCCATCACGTTCATACGACTTTTGAATGACGTAACGAAGTCAGCTTGCGACTTTTGTATGTCCATTAAACGATAATGTTGGTCGTATAACTGGGGCCATTTTCGCGTTTAGTAAACGTTATTATAACGTTAGTGCGACTTAGGTATTACGATCAATGGAATTAAGATAACGTTTACTAAACTTTTGAACGACGTTAAATTGTTAGTTGGGTACCTTTCAAACAAGTGGATTGTTTAAAACTTTTTTTTTTTTAAATATAATGCTACATTATCACTAAAAACTTATTGTTACAAATGTGGTCGCGTCGTGTTTTAACCTTTCAACGACCAAGCGACAGCCGGCTGTCACGTTGCTATTGTCTTTCTATTTTGTCTCAAATCACGTGTGTTCGAAGGTTTAAATCCGTGATCAAAAGGATCAATTTTGCGTGTTATTACACTTGAAATTGATAACTGCAGACCATCTGACAAGCACAACTTGAACCGCTTGTTTATTAATTTGTGTATTTTGGATTAAATAAATAATTTTAAGTGGCACTGACTTCAAAAGCATACCGTAGCCTAGGAAAACTTGCATCAGGAGTATTGTGATACTCCTCATTGCAAGTTCTAACAGACTCGACGCCTCACCGACTCTTAAAATATATGGATCATCTTTCAAACTGATAGCGGGCGGACAGATTTATAGAACGAGACGTAAAAAAAAGGCGTGAAAGATCAAAATCGTTTGGAAAGAAAAGACAAGCAGTGCTAAAGCAGTGAGATGATAAAATGTAGACGTGGGCATCATCGGTATTCTGCATGGTTCGTTGCACAAAAAATGATGAATCTATGTCTGGACTTTAAAAGAGACGATAATCCTTTGAGTTTGTTTCGGCATTTCTTCTCAGAGGTAGTCAGCTAGGAAATGCCGACTCCATCTAGTTTAAAAAAAATATGACATGTAAAAGTGATGTAATATCCTACTTGCATAATAAACAATTTCAATTTCAATCTTAAACAATCCCTCGGAACATCACATCGCTTAGCTTCTTCTCCTCACCGTTTCGCAAAACACACCTTACCGTAATAACATATTATCGATTTTAAATATTCGATAGATTTTATCTCCCTTCATAAAATCATGCTAATGATCCATGGAGCCTTTGATCTCATTCAAAGTCAAATTACTTCCTGAAGTTTCTTTTGGTAAAGTATGGGTTATGTTATCTTGATCACATTATCTTATTTTTGCATTATTAAACCGTATCTGTAGTCAATTCGTGATGTGATTAAGATTAAAATGTTAAAAAGTAAAAAATCTGCGATATAGTTAAAATGTATTAAGTGTAATTAAATGTATTATGTATTAGTTATCATTGTACGTGTCGTGTGTCTTACTTATATCGGCTTGAAACCTATCTCCTTTAAAGCAGATCTATAATTTCAATGGTCTCTGGATGATTTTGAGAACTCATTCGAACCCGGTTTGTGGCTTCACCAGCTTTTCTATATGACTGTCATTCCCCATTATTATTTACCTGTTAAAACTTAACTTAGTTATTAAAACAGGTTATAAAATAAATCGAAGGCTAGCAATTTAGCGATAACTGCAAAAATTTCTGCCTACACACAAACTTTACCTTCAAGATAAATAAACAAAATAAAACAGGTTCTTATAATCGGACCCACTTAAACATGTCCAAAGATACTCGTGGTTTATTCGGAACTTCGGAAGAGTCGAAACGTGGTCGGCGTCGGTATAATTTGGTTAAAACACCATGCAGAATCGCAAAATCATAGCCCGATGCGCAGGAGTCGATATTGCGACGTGCTTTGGTGGGACTGGGAACCCATATTTTGGTCGCCTTGTTTTTATATATTTTTGAAGGATATAATTTGTGGATTAGCGATTCTTGAGACTATTTTTTTTTAATATTTATAAATACAGGTTTCAAACATTTTAAGTCGTAAAGTGATGTATTTCTTGGTATTCGTCAAACATCAAAACATTTTATTGATATGAAAATTCGACATTTCGAAGTCTAAGATCTGATTAATTACATAGTACCGAATAACAAATGTTATAAGAATGTAGCGTCAATGATCGCTAATGAGTACAAGTGAGTATAAACCAGGGCTTGAAAACGTTACCAATTCACATTAAAAATAACGTTAAGTAACGTTATTTCCATAGAGATACTTGCATATCGGTATGATTTGGTAGCGTTATTTAGTAACATAACATTAAAAATAGCGTTAAAAATTACCGGTATTTTTAATGTTATTGTGAAAATAGCGGTAAACGTTGCCCTTTTTTCCAAGGCCGCGCGGGCGCGGCTTGGCGGGTAGTGGCGGCGCCGCGCCGCGCCGGTAACAAAACTGACTCATACCGATAAAATTAACGTTATCGTACATTATAACGTTACGTATGTTTAACGGTAAAATGTGCCAGATATAACGTTAAATTTGGTAACGATACCATATTTTTAACGGTATTTCAAGCCCTGGTATAAACACTGATGTAATGTCGCGTTACAATAAAAATCTTGCAAGGCGATGGAAACTGATTATCGTTGATACAATAATAAGTCCGTAGAAAAAAGTAATAAGTCGATAATCAAAAAAAATTGGACACTTATTTTTCGCGTGACGTCATAAATAGGTATAATTTTTACTAAACAGTGACGTTACAAACGCCAGCCCAGCTCCCCATTCCGAAACTTTGATGCTCTTTATCTTTGTATATTTTTAATAATTTAATCAAGCAAAAAAGACTCTTGTCCAGTATTTTTGGGCTGTCTAACAGACTGGCTAAACATAATGCCATGTTTTATTGTTGTCGTTATCCATATTGGGTGCGTGTCATGTATGTGCGATGCATGACTCGAAAGAGTCCAATCATTGGCATAATGTGGATCAGCATCAGCACTTCCTTCTCATGGTTGGGAAATGATCAAATGTTCCTCCGTACTCCTTCCGTTCTGGGCAGAGCAGAAGGGATTGTCAGATTTTTACTAATTAAAACTTATGCGTGTTAATTCTAATGCTATTTGCGTTCCAGTTCCGCGGTGACGTTTTTGCACAAATTCGGCAACGTATATCCAGAATCTCAAGTCAAAAATCTTTAAGGAAACAGAGTCATCGATCACAGGCATCACCAGAATATTAAAGGATTTCCTGACAAAATGATACATTTTTAAGCAGGCAGTCTCGTCCTCCTAGAAGCTCAAAAGCAGCTAAAACTTTATATTTTCCTCACTTTACAAATCCTGCATTATGACATGGAAAATCAAAAGCTGTTTTTCCATGTGATTTCGCTTTCACGTGGATGTCAAATATATTAAATATAAAACATACCCTAAGTAAGTTATAGTTCAGGTTTCTACTAGGGAGAAAAGTAAGATTAGATTTAGCATTTATGCCAGCACTTCTAGATAAAAAACAAATTATTTTTTCTCTCCTTTTAATATGCTATCTTAGGGAGTCAGGTTCTTTAAAGACAAGCCTGCTAGACTGGCTCTTATGGCTACTTCTTTCTTAGAGGACCTCTAAAGGACCTCTCATGTTCCGAAAACCAGCTCAAAACCATTCAATATAAATCACAATCCAAGTGCAATATCTTTCTTTTTGAAGATACTGTACCCATGTAATACGGTCAATAAGTGATCAACCGCCAATGATATTGTCGATTGCCGAACCAAAGTAAATTACTTATCATCAGGAATAAAAACCGGCCAAGAGCGTGTCGGGCCACGCTCAATGTAGGATTCCGTAGTTTCCCGTCCGTCACAATAAGTGTTCCCACTTATAAGTTTAAAAAAAGGCTATTTGTTACGTTGACATACTAAGTACGCAGAAATTACTTTGTACAATCTTTTTGTCTGTTTTTTACAAAATCTGTCCTTTCTATCAAGTTCAAAATAATTTTCCTAGAAAGTCCTTATAAAGTTCTACTTTCCAGATTTTTTTCATATTTTTTAAACCCACGGGTCAAAAGTTAGAGGGGGGGGGGACGCTTTGATTTTTCCTTTTGGAGCGATTATTTCCGAAATTATTGACATTATCAAAAAATGATTTTAGAAAACCCCTATTCATTTTTAAATACCTATCCAACAATACATCACACGTCAGGGTTGAAATAAAAAAAAATACACTTTCCTCTTTACATATAGGGGGGCTACCCTAATAAAACATTTTTTTCGATTTTTTATTTTACCACTTTGTCGGCGTGATTGATATACATATTGGTACCAAATTTCAGCTTTCTAGTGCTAACGTTCACAGAGATTAGGCGAGGACGGACGGACAGACAAACAGACATGGCGAAACTATAAGGGTTCCTAGTTGACTACGGAACCCTAAAAACCAGTGTTGTCTTTATAAATTTCGATGGAAGGATGATGCTTTCTTTTAAATTATGGTCGCTGCATCCGTTACTTTGTGGTGAGCTTGTACCTTGTTGATTATGAGATGTTTCTTAATATAATTCTTATTTTTTTCTTTATTTTATTAAGAACTAGCTTTTGCCCGTGACTTGTCCGCGTGGAATGTTCCCGTTCCCGGGGGATTCCCGGAATGAAAACTATCCTATGTCCTTTCTCGGGTCCCAAACTATATCTGTGCCAAATTTCATTCAAATCGGTTCAGTGGTTTAGGCGTGAAGAAGAGACAGACAGATAGACAGACAGAGTTACTTTCGCATTTATAATATTAGTACGGATCTTCGTTTAAACTAGTTCCAACTATTTATTTAATTTATAAGCTCCACGTAATTTGTAGCTCGGTTTGAGAATTAAGATTAGTGATTATCAGAAAGACTTCCAATTCCAGACGCAGTGTAAAGCGAACAGTTAATGTTGTAACTAGATATTATGTATATCGTAAGACCTGTCTTTTAAATCTAACGACCTTCAAATATCAGCTGACCTCAAGGTTTTGCTGTCGCAGATCAAATTTTCTGGATTTACGAGCAAAATGTTGTATCTCTCCAAATGATTTCTTGCTGACTCTTTATAGATATCAGAATCTCTATTGTTGAGCTTCTTATCAATCAAGTGCCAAGTTTCGTTTCAAGAATCATTCGAACCGAAATGTTTACTAACATTGATACAATATTACATCGATGCATTGCTATGCCCGTAATTATGGTAATGTTGAACATTGATCACCGAACTCGGAGAGTCAATGAACTTGGTATCGGGAGTCTTGTTTGTGGTTATTTTTAGAACCATTTCCTTATAGTTCTGTGATGTGTACGAATTTACTTTTGTGTATTATGGTTTGCCTGTTTTATACTATTGCTTCTTCTTAAAAAAATACTAAATGATAAAGAAAAAAAAGACGGGTTGCATTCCGGGAGTGCCGGCAGAAGTGAAAACTTGATTATTAATACTATCCATCCGTCCTACGCTTTTTCGATCAGGTCACGTGTCCTGACGCGAGTTTAAGATTTTATACCCATTACAGAAAAAGTGCTCAACGCCGCTAAAGAAGTTTTCACTTCAATTAGAATAGAGAAGCTTCTAGGTTGATCTGAATTACATAAATACTGCCTACGACAAAAGTAAGAAGATAAAAAAGAGAAATGCTTCTTAGCACCTCGTCTTAGCTACACTCTTTGTCTCTCATGTCTATTGACATAATAGGTATTTTAGTTTGTCAGATGAGCGACATTGAAAGTTTAATTGCTTAGTACTATATGTGCTAAGTAACTTGTTTTTTTTTTAACTTGGCCCTAATCGTCTAAATTATCTCTTTCTTCTCGTAAAACTACCTATGTCAAAAGTAAGCAATGATTGTGACTCACCTTCATTCCACGCCGAAGTTATATTTTCATGATAGAAGTACTCCGTCTCCTCCTCATCAGACCACAGCACCCCTTCGATGCTTGACGTAATGCCCTGCCCATCAGGCCCTTCCACCAAAGACCTGCGCGACAGCTGGTCATAACTGGGAGGCCTTGACAGCGAATACCCAGAAATATCAGCCAATGACGACCGAAAATTCTTGTAACTACGACTATCTATTGGTCGGTAGCTGCGGACTGATCGGGCATCTTCGGATTTTACCGAACGGAGCGACCGACAATCGTAGCTAGGACCTTCGCTTGAACTAAGATCGCCTAGGGAGACTTTGAAATTGTTCGATGATATGTCGCCTAAAGGAACCTCGCAAGATCGACGTTTCATACTCGTTTTTTGCGAGGGCGTCTCCCCAGTCGCTTGCATGTGCCGGCTGACGCCAGCACTATGCAGAAATTCATTGGAATTGTACATTTTAAACTAGACTAAACTACTAGGAACTTCATCTGACTAATTTTGGAGGAATTATTCGTTCGTTGGTCGAGGGCAATCTGAAACAAAAGAAATATGGTTTAAGATAGTTTTTGGAGGTAAAGTGATGTTTCTCATCTAGATAATCATAATTCTAAAAAAAATTGTCAGTAGATAATGTTCTAAACTAACTAAATTAAACGTAAAAAGAACAAAATGTCGTTATTCTAATAATTTATATTTCTTTTAATAGGTAATAATTATATTATTTAAATAGTTCCTATAAGAATACCAGCGCTTTTTATAAATCTCTCGTTCTAAATGTTCTATGGCGTATGCTAAGGGCGTATGATAATTTCTAAATGAAATTAATAAAAAATTCACATTTTGACACAGCGCCATCTATGAAAAGTAAAACAAACTTATAAGTATCACTTGACTAAAAACGAACACGCCTCAAGTAATGTTGACCGGCACGCTATGCGCCGCTACGTAGCTTTTTTGATGGCTGTAATAGTTACTATGAAATTGAGTAGATGGCGCTGATTACAATTTTATTTACATTAGAAGTAAAATTGCTGTATATAAAAATAATAACACGCCTAAAATAGGTAAAAAATAAGTTTTATGTCATAGATTAATAAAATAATATAGTAAAGTTAATTTTTAAGAGTTTAGAGTTATAAAGTTAATCAATATTTCAATAATATTGTTATTATAGCTCTTAAAAGTTACTTATACTATACTTTAAACTGACTGACCCTGGCCCTGGTAATACAAAAACCCACGCTATTTCCAATTGTCTTCTTTTTATAATTTTTTTTTCTTTTTAGTAAATCCTACTCAGTCTGATAAATAATAATATTATACCCATACTAATATTATTATAAATGCGAAAGTAACTCAGCTGTCTGTCTGTCTCTTCGTCACGCCTAAACCACTGAACCGATTTGAATGAAATCTGGTACAGATATAGTCTGGACCCCGAGAACGGACAAAGGATAGTTTCCATCCCGGAAATTCCCCGGGAACGGGAACGAAGTCGCGGGCAAAAGCTAGTCCAGAATAATCCATAGTAAGTAGGTAGGTGGTATATTTATTAAAACCAAAAAAATACACAGAACAGTTGTCGAATTTTCTGCATAGCAACACATTAAGCGATTCGTTTTTAGATTTATTTGGAAAGTTAGTTTTATTTTTAGTTCTTTTTTGTGAATCCTAATTATATTAGGTAGGTATACATAACTTTATGAAACATGATAAACATTAGAATGTATGTATCGCTAAATATCTCCAAAATAAATAAATGATTTATTGGAATGACAGACATCGGTACCAGGTGTCACCTGGTGATACAAAGCTAAATATACACAACACACCCTAATACAGAGCCCCTAAGATAAATAAGCTACCCACATATTAATATTTTCCTAGTTTGTCGATTCTATTTGGGGACCTACAAGAGGTCAATGAACTTTGTCACTAGGTAACGATATTTTTTTTTTTGGTGAGTGCGAAATCATCCAATGACTGCTCCCGTCCTGGGTGCGGCGGGAGGGCGTGTCAGACTCTTACTGACTAAAACCCACTCATGTTTCTTCGATTGCCCTTTATGTTCCAGGGTCACGGTAACTATTATAAACATTCCGCAACGCTAGGTACCGATCAATGTACGATTTGAAGATATTTGCAATAATAAGGTGCATCGATTTGTAAAACCTTTCGTCGACCAGGCGACAGCCGGCTGTCGCGCTGCTATTATCTTTCTATTGTGATTCGAATCACGTGTGTTCGAATGTTTAAAGAATGTTTGCATTAACATTTTGTTGTTTGAGTCTTAATTTTGTTCAGGTTTGTCGCATTAGGTGACAAACCTGTAAAGATGTATGATGGAAATAAATAAATAAATAAAATAAAATATTAAAATGAATCTACAAATTTTCTTCGAATTATCTAGACACACACAATAGAAAAGACAATAGCAACGCTACTGCCGGCTGTCGCTTGGTCGTTGAAAGGTGATATATGAACTCCTTGTCTGTCTATGTTGTTTATGTTTTGACAAGACGTCGTATAAAATAATAATGTCTTGTAATTTTCTTGCCTAAGTTTTAAAGTTCAATAAAACCAAAATTCCTTTTGGTTTTGTCTTTCTCTTGTATCAAAAGGTTGAGGCTAAAGTCTGCAATACCATTTCTGATCACTACAACATTAGAAAGCTAGAATTAACAGTAACGATCACTACTCATCTCCATCGATTTTACGGAATAAAGCTAGACTAGTTCATAAGAAAAGATTCACTTTCTAAAGATTTTACTTCTTCTGTCTGTGCTACAACAATGAAATAATAAAACCAAAGAAAAGAAACGAACTGTCAGAATTTTTTTTTTTTGGGGAGTGTGAAATCATCAAATGACTGCTCCCGTCCTGGGTGCGGCGGGAGGGCGTGTCAGACTTTTACCAGGCGTCCGTCACTCGCTCAAGGCCACGCGTTTTATGCCTACCGCTTCGCGTACCATAAAACGCGTGATTATTGTGTAATTCCCCTATTTCCCAATTCTCCTGTTTCCCTTTTGATTATTTATTAAAATTATTCACGCGGTTTTGGATATTTTCGACACTAAAATATAATAATCGGGAATTCAAGGAACGAAAAATATGCATCAGTCATTTTATTAAACTAAAAAACATTTGATCAATCAACAAATAAATAAATAATTGTTTTTCTAAAATTTTCGTTTAATTACCATTATTATCATACGTATAACCCTAGAACATTTGCTGGCCGACACGCACACACGTTAGTCGCGTGGCGGGTAAAAGAATCTCTAATCTCTTTGTGCGTACTTATGGTGCATTTTTCTGCTCGCTGCAAACAGCTGGTATTATTATTATGATTTTGTAGGCTATTATAGCGTAGGTATTTTCGTTTTTGTATTGGAGTGAAGTATCTGTTACGTAGTAACTATTTATTAATCTGTGCTTTTACTGACTAAAACGCACTCATGTTCCTTCGGTTGCCCTTTACGTCCGGGTCACGGTAACTATTATAAACATCTTCAGCTGTCAGAATATCACAACTATGTCAGTCTAATCTCTTATCTAGCCCATTAAAGCCGTGTTTCACTTTGTACTAATCAAGAGTTAAGCTTAAGTAGTCAGAGAATTAGCCTTAATACCGTAGTACTTACCCGAAACAATCCTTAAAAGACAGCCTCGTAAAACGCTAGACATAAAGCATGACTCCTGAAAGATCTTACAGTAGATAGTGACGAAATTCTAATTTAACCCTACTAGCCATAACTTGGATGTGATGTGTGTTTAATTTGTAGGAGCACACGGCACAAGCCGATCTCGAGATAAATGGGTTATCCCAATCTTTTGTTCGTTGTTAACACGTGCCGAAGCCACTCACACGACCGCAATAGTGTGGGGGCATGGTGGAGAGTGGGAATATCGACAAGGATAATATAATTTATCCCGTATGTCGTCGTTGTTTTCAACTTCGGCTCTATTCTTTTTATGGCAATCACAGTTTTTGGTGATTTCTGCCAATGTCCAGGGGCCCTAGACAAGTGGCATTGTAGAATAGATTGTAGATTAGAATAGATTGTCAAATGTATGGGGTTATTTTTTTTTTGGTGAGTGGGAAATCATCCAATGACTGCTCCCGTCCTGGGTGCGGCGGGAGGGCGCACAGTGTCTCGACTAGAACATGCTAGCTGGACAGAATTCGTTATCAAACATTCGAAAACAAAGTGTCGTTTAACGTAAACAACACCATAGAGGCGCTAATTCTAGGAATTGTTTTCGTTTAACACTGTGGATTGGTTTTGTTTGAAATGTGTAAGTACCCTTTATAGTGTAAATCACAAATGCACGTTTATTCAGTTGCAATTTAGCACTACGTTGGTTAACATCTCCAAAGAAATTTTGTGATTGAATCTATTTTATTAGTGATGGATTATATACTAGAAGGTATGTATATTTTTATTATATATACATGATAAAGTAATTTTAACTGTGTAAATTTATAAAAGAAACCTACCCTCATACGTCTTTCAAGGCGTAATTTTTCTAACTTTCAAAGGTTTGTTGGAGGGTAACTAAAAACCCCCAGTCTACCCCAGTTTACTTTCTTTTTTTAAAGGTAGCTACATATTTAAGCTTTTAAATAATGTATATTTTTTTACCCCGAACACAGTCCAACATGGTATTATTTTTATTTTTCAGAAGTTACATATAAACTTACTCGTATGAAATTTTTTCAAGAGTGGGTCAAATTAGATAAAAAGGATAAAAATAATTTAATGATAAGGTATATAAAGCAGAAATGGAGCTTGGAGGATGTTGTAGATACATCAGAAAAAGAAATTAAATTACAAATATCAAGATTTTCGGCAAAATTGACTGAAAAATAGAATTCTTGTCGATTCGATAAAAAAAGGATGTTGGAGAAAAATAAGACGTGGCTGGAAGGTGCAGACTTAGAGTTTAAGGTTGCTTTTCACAGACCACAGGCTTCCACATCGGCACCGCTTAAGCTACATCCTGGAAGACCGCCAATAGATTTCAAAAATGCTTCTGAGAAAACTAAAAAACGCCGCGTAGAAGAACTCGTTAGTGAGCGTAGCGCAAGTGAGCTAACGTTAGCTGCTGAGATAGCTCATAGGAAGATGCCAGTTACTTTACACAAAATACTTGTGCATAGCACTGAAGTAGTCAAATCTTCACTTCTTCCCATAGGACAACTATCGGAAGAAGTGCAAGAGGCTCAATAAAGATTATTGTCGTTTCCGCGAGCACCACACTAGGAAAAGGTCACGTATTGCCACGAACACAGACTTGTTGCATATGCTTCTATTAACGTCTGATCCTTTGATTAATTCCCTTAGAGAAGTCCCTGTTAAAAGGTTGAATAAATTACCCGCAGAAGTTTTAGACATGATTATCCCGCCTTCACAGCCACCATTACAGGTACCAAGTAACCTTGATCATACTGATGAAAATTATTTGATACCTGATTCATCTGAATCTGAATGTGAGAGTGATTAATTATAAATTGGTATTAGGACTTACTATAATTATATTTAATATTTATTTATATAATACTTACAAAAATCTTATTCGGTTTATGTTTTTTTTAGATATAATCAGGTTGTAAATAGAAATTTCTAGTACTTGTACATAACATTAACATAAGTTCTTAGTGGTATTTGCATTTCATTTGAATTTATTTCTGCATTTTCATAAAAAAAAAAATCAATTTAAATGACTTTTTTGACGTATCTAATGAGATTGTAAGTAGTAATTTTCAGCCTTTTACATAATGTAACGTTTTGTTTTTGTATTTGTAATGTTTTTGTAGTTATTTTTTGCATAAATTCATTTTAATTTAGTGTGTATCATTAATTATATAATTAAACCGGTCATTAATATATTTATATTTTTTAATTCATACCAATAACACCAGAACTCAGGAAAAATAATAATTTTGGCTTATTTTCATTCATCATAAGTGATATAAGTCAAAAAATATTTTTGTCCAGCTAGCATGTTCTAGTCGACACACTGTGGGGCGTGTCAGACTCTTACTGACTAAAACCCACTCATGTTCCTTCGATTGCCCTTTATATTCCAGGGTCACGGTAACTATTATAAACATTCCACAACCCCGAAATGTATGGGGTTGACATAAGCTTTCGCTAAATAATTGGACATCTTTATACATTCGACAATCTATTCTATTTTGCTATCTATTCTACAATGCCACTTCTCAAGGGGGGAAGGTTGGAAATAATATTTTTTAGTTTAAATATTAGTGTGCGGTTATTATTATAGTATCGAGATCATACACTTGTTTTTATGTCCAAAAACACGAGCTGACTTGTCGTTGTTTTAGTCAGTCGATAGTGAATAACACCGTTGTTGTAGTCAGTTGATGGTAATTAACTGAATAATAATGAAAAGTTTGAATGAAGCTCATTAGCGCTAAATAATAAATTTCGCTTGATATTAGATAATTGAATGCTTATATTTTGAAGTAAATTTGTGATGTATCTATGAAAGTAGCTGACTACCAATTAAATTAAATTAATAAAACTCTTTGAAATATTTTTATGTTTGTGGTTACTCAATATAATTATTAGCGTATACAGTGTCTTTAGTTGCTTTTTTATAGGCTTACAAATGATTACAGATTGCAAATAGACTTGTTAAGCCTACGGGTTCCGTTGATTGTCAGTCCTTTGGGTTATTTGGGAATCCAACATAAAAATCCGTATTCCGTACTAATATTATAAATGCGAAAGTAACTCTGTCTGTCTCTTCTTCACGCCTAAACCACTGAACCGATTTAATTGAAATTTGGTACAGATATAGTCTGGGACCCGAGAAAGGACATAGGATAGTTTTTATCCCGGAAGTTCCCGGGGAACGGAAACTATTATTCCACGCGGACGAAGTCGCGGGCAAAAATTAGTATTTAAATAAAGTAAAACTAAATAAACGATCTCATAGCAACTGATATGAAACGACGATGGCAGCAAAAGCAAGTTAATCCAACTCTAGACTTCTAGACTTTGAAAACATCGAATTCTTTCATCGAATCTATCGAAGATGTCACAACACTACGATCTGATTAATTATACAAGGGCCAGACAGTGGGTTGTAATGAAACTGCTGTCGATCGCTCTCTCGTACAATAGCCACCTTTGAACCGAGTTCTTGCACAAATATCGATTTGGTATGTGTGTGACATTCGAGTGTTAAAAGGTTAACTTACGATAAAAGCACTTATTTATATCTTGTGGGGTTAAAAAGAAATATCGCATTAATGTCAACTATTGCCTAGTTTGTTGAGTAAAAATTTTTGTTCGAAAACTACTTTTATTTTTGGAGTGAATGAACACTATTTTATAGTACGCTATAATATGTTACGCAAAACAATACGCATGAGTGTTATAACTACTTTTATTTTGTAAATAGGTAAAAAAAATACACTTTTAATTTAAGTAATTTTTATTTACTCATTTTAAACGAACGACGGGGTCAGAGTCTAAAGGGGCGTCGCATATTTAAATAATAGTTAAAACAATTAAAATTTATTTTTGAAAATGAAACAAAAACATTTAACATTGGCGTTCAATGTCTCCGGAAAAAGAACCTTAGGTTTCTTAACTTTAAAATAAATGAAATGAAATAAAAAATAATTTAGTAAAGTCAAAAGTCAGTCAAAAAAGTGTTTTTAGATTGTTGTTATTCCAACATCAATAATAATAAGTCGCACTACAAAAGTTGTTGATATTTCCGTGCATTGAAAAGTAGGTACGTAAAGTTTTTTGTACCCGTTGTCAGTCATAGATTTTGGACGGTCGTTATGGGTCAGAAAATGAAATATAATAAAAAGGTATACGTGTTCAAAAAAAATTCTAGACCCTTATGAGTCTACAAATTCTGATATTTAGTATTACCAAAAGATATTGTGTTATGATAGGCAGTCGCAATATTTAGCTGCATCTAATTAAACTATTAGCCAACCATAATAGATAATATGACGAAATAACTGATATTCAAAATGGTGGATTTGTCTCGATGTTACAGGTATTTTTAATGGAAAGTCTAGATAATTGTAATGTTGAAACATGTTAACGCAAATCTAAAAAAACTGGTTTCACATACAAGATTATTCAACTTTGCTAAATATATTACATTTAAATTAAATTGTATGACAGAATGCTTATAAAAACGAAATAAACTGATAACAGAGGCTACCTACATTCATTAATAGTGAATAGATAACATGAAATTTACTAAATTTATCCATGTCTTAACACACTAGCTACATACTATACTGAAGTAAAAATCAGCCGGACGAAAGTTCTTTTAAAGAGAAAAAAATATATACGGCATTTTCAGAATAATTCATACGCCTTCAGCCATATTGATTCTAACATGTCTGTGCTTCGGTCGACCAGACCATTTCATTTCCTGCGGTGTCCCGATCTAACGCCGGTTTTTTCTGGGTTCCCTTGTATAGGTTAGGTGTGAACCCTCCAGGACTGCGATTTTTTTTCGAAAGAGTCACTGCGGCTTGACCTCTATGGACAATAGAAGGAACACGAAAAGTCTGTCATTCCCTTCCGCTCCACCCTGGACGGTAGGATTCATTTGATAATTTTCCGTCCATAAAAAAGTGTATAAAGGTTATTTCGTCGTATTAATCTAAAACGCTATGATATAAAGGATATGATATTCAGATGAATGGATAGTCTCCAGGGGCCCAAGTCTGCAATCATGTCTCAATGAACAATTTTTGACGTGTAACGTCAAACTTTTGGCACATTTCCCATACAAAAACTGTCAAAGTTGTCAAATATCCGGCAGATGATTGTCACACGTCATCGTCATTGAGACACGATTGAAATAGCATACTAGGGCTCCTGCTGTTTAAAGTCGATGGAAATTACGGTTCAGTTACAACAACGACGGAACGAAGTTAAAATAATAATGTCATAGAGTGCTATTGCCCCGACGCGGACCAGTGTATAGGTGTACTAAAAATAAAGTGTACTGGACCCTGCTCTTAAACTACTCATGCACTTAGCAAACGTTTTTTTTTCAGCGGCTGAGTGCGATTGTCCGTGGTTCGCGTTTTCAGCCTATTGACTTTTAATTTCCGGCCTAAAACGCGATTTCTGTTTTCTGTAATATAAAATTGAAAATTAATATTCTATTCGGATTTACTTGATTTGATATTTAAATATTCAGATGGTGTTATTATTAGATGGTGAGATTAATGCGTAATCTTAAATTCAATTTATATTTATTAGTAACAGTTTCTAGTAGTTTGGTAGGCTTTATGAAAACTGATATTTTCTCGTAATTGATTGATATTTTCTGATTTACTGAAGAGCGCGGGATCTTCGGTTCCCGAGTGGGATAAAGTGTTAGTGGTTTTCAGAAGGAATTTTCATAATCGCTGAATTACGCTTGTAATATAGTGAAGACCACGGCCTTAGCCAAATTGAGCGACTGAAAAGCACCTTCAGAGAGGACTTTACCCAGCTTTGGACTGATAAAGACTGATGATGATGAAATTTTTTTTTTTACACCTAGGTGATGTGAAACGCTCGTGCGTCAGAAAGCACGTAAAGCCGCCCAGCTACTGATCCCTCCCCGGTCGTGACGGATTGCCGTCCCATCGGATTATGACGGTGAGGGAATTGGGAGTGCACCATGTTTGCACTATTTACACACTTCTTTACTACGAAATCTGAGAGAGGTGTTAAAGTGCTATTGTCGGAAAATAAAGTGCAATACGATAATGACTCTCCGCTCCTAAGTGGTGCAGGCTAAATATAATACTGCATATTTAGTCAGTCCTTATTGAGATTAAGTTAGGTTTGAAGAAGGCATTCTTCTCCATTCGAAACGACATTTTGGAATGGGCAACTAGAATTATTTTTGGTTTTGTAAATGACGTTTCAGTGCCTTTTTTGGTCTAGTGAAAATAAATGCTTACAATTACTTACAGTTCACTTAAAATGAAATACGAATAGTTAATATCAAATATTGTAATCGCATCTGGAGCGTTGACGACGTCATCGCTCCTTTTGTACCATTTTGGTGCGGAAACCGTCACATTAGAACATTTTTTCGGTTCTAACCTTAAACGGGGTTAGTAGCGTTATGACTACACGTCATAAAAATATTCAAAGCATGCAATTTAAACCCAATAAAACAACTAACTACCACTGAAAAACAAACAAAATTTTACACAGATCTGTTACCTCAAGAACTCGAAGTTATTCAGAACCTCTTGAATTTTAAAATACGTACAGCTGCAAACGAAAACATTTAAACGAACTATTATGCAGTGCTAAAGCTTCAAAGTGTCCATCACTCGCTCGGTTTCCAGCAGTAATTAAGCTAAAGTTAGTGCCAAGCTGGAACTAGTGCCGTTTGCGGAATAAAACGGTTTTTTTTCATACTTGCCAAGATTTAGTGGTGGCTTGGTGGCTTGGTGTAATTTAGATCCTGGTACTAATGAATGGTTCAAAGATTTAATGTGTGTTTTAAGCGTCAAAATTGGGGTTTTTTCTGTTTGATTTCTGTGTGTCTGCGGCAACTTAACTCTTTAACAGGTTTAACCGATCTGGATTCAGTTTAATGTAAGAAAATCTTGTGCAGGCATCGAAACCTCGACTATACTAGACTTATAATGACGTCGAAATATTCAAATCTTTTTGAGTTCAAGAAATCAGCTGTTTATTTACTGTCAAAAAGCAGAAAACAATTTCAAACTGTAGTTTAAAATCGTTTACGGTTCTAGGGGCGAATAAATTCTTTAATTAAACATTATAATGTAATTAATACTACTGTCTTTCGCTATTTTACCCGCGTTTTCAATTACTGCAACGTTCCCGTAGGTTGTAGCGTGATAAATGGGCTATCCTGAGATTAGCGCATTTAACCAGCCTAACAAACAAATTCTTGTGTTTTATAATATTAGTATAGGTAAGCTTTAACCTACCAACACATTTAGCGCCTTACTAATAAACGCTGCATAAAGTTATGACAGGTTCAGACTTCAAAAAATGTATGGTTACACAGGCTTTATTCATTGCATAACTTTACACAGTGATTATTAGTAAGGGCATTAGAATTTTTCACAGTTTTCCACACAACATATCAAACGTCAACTTCGCACAGATAAAAGACGCACAGTAAAAAAGTTAGATGAAACTCCAACTATAAATAAAGTTGGAACTTAAAATAACAGATTAAGGGAGACACGACAAGAGATCGCGACGGTTTAAGAAGATGAGTGACGAGGGTTAGGAAAGGTTCCAGTGGTCCAGTCATGTGGAAAGCATGTGTGAAAGCCGATTAACCAAAAGGGATTTACACTATAATGTATGGCGTGAAAAGGAACGTATGTGGACTGACCACAATGATATTTTTTTAGGATGATGACTTATGCCATTACTAATAATCACTGTATAAAGTTATGCAATGAATAAAGCCTGTGTAACCATACATTTTTTGACGTATAAACCTGTCATAACTTTATGCAGCGTTTATTAGTAAGGCGCTTAGATGTCAAACGACTATCGATACCCATTGTAAGCTCACTGACATAAAATAAATAAAGTTAAATAAAAAAACCTTTTTTAAAACAAGCTTTTTTTTCGTACATTGTCATCCGAACTGAACGCGCATACCAAATTTCAGCTCAATCCGTTGAGGGCAAGTGCCTTAAAATTAAGTTGTAAGATTCCACCGGGACAAACATACATTGCAAGTTAAATAAAAGCTTGTAAAATAGTAAGCTGACTGACTGATTGACTTAGGCCCGTATTAATAGACGTCACTCAATTCTGGGACGCTCTCAAGTTTATTGTCTCGGAGTTGAGTGACGTCTATTAATACGGGCCTAACTGTTGATATATCAACGTACAGCCCAAATCACTGGTTCTTGAGACATGAAAGGGTGTGTTCTTTGTAAAGAGTGAGGAAGCCACTAAGAAATATTTTTTGGGAATTCCGACCTTAAAGCTTGTGCGACAGCTAATAGGGTATTTAATGCTTGTGATTCAAATGAGTGTCAAATGTTTTTCACTTTAGAATTATGTCTGATTGAACAAGAAACTCATTTTTGAAAAGCAGCAAAAGACGGTTTTTTTTTAAAGTGATGTTATTCATCAGAAAAAATATATGGCGAGGTAGAAATATCATCATCTCCCTAGCCTTTTTCCCAACTATGTTGGGGTCGGCTTACAGCCTAACCGGATTCAGCTGGGTGCCAGTGTTTTACGTGAAGCGACTGACTATCAGACCCCCACAACCCAGTAACTGGGCGACACGATACCTCTTGGTTAGACTGGTCAGACTTTCGGGCGTCTGACCACCCGTAACGACAAACGCGACCTGTAACGTGTGAGGTAGAAATATATGATAAATATATTATACCAAATGACCATGTCTCCGAGTATGTAGTTGGTAGGTATGTAAATGCTTGACATCGTACCTAGCACGCGAAAGTGTACAACAAAAAATATATTATTATTATAGATTTTCAGCGTTTTAAACAACCACTACTCTTAAAGGTTCGCAGATAAGTACAGCTACCTATAAAAATTGATCCAAAGACAAATAAGTTTTTGGACCTCTGGCTTAAACCATACAATAAACTCATCTCCAGATAACTTTGTAAGGAATTCTTCCATTCACATTTCGCATATAAAAGAACCAGCTAAAAAGATAAGGCGGGCTGTGCCATCTTTATTTAATGTGACAATTTAAAGTGCAGCATCATAAACAAGTTTTATGAGTTTAACGGGAAGAATATTTGTTCAACTATCTTGGAATACTTTGTGTTTTCATTGTTGCTTTTTCTTTTTTCTGTATGTTCATCTTTGTTGGGTTTATTAATCATCCCTTTAGCCTTTTTTCCATCTATGTTAGTCCGCTTTCTGTCTACCCGGTTCCAGCTGAATGAGAGAAAATTGAATTATTTAAGGAATATCTTCTAAGAAAGTATTTTGGCACTTCGATCCCCAAAGGGGAATAGTGATTGGAAGTTCAACGTCCATGCAAGTGAAGTTGTGGGCAAAATCTAGTCATATCTAAAATTAAATCAGTCAAGATCATTTTTAGAATCGACTCAATATCATTTCAGATTCATAGTATGTAAGACCAAATAGAAACTTCCACCTTTTAAACAACCAACTCTCCAAATTAGTACTCACCAAAAACAACCAAAAATTTCCCCCAAATAAATCCAGTCCCACTATCAACAGCTGACAATATCCATTAAACTTTACTCAGATAAACTTTATAAAAACAGTGGCGCCTAAAGTCGTTACCTCGGATATAGTTAAATTTATTCCACCCCGGATAAATATGACGAGGCTATTTGTGGGGCGGTCGGCCACCCCTTCTAAGGGGATGAATTTGGGAAGATGCATATTATAATGGGACGTCGATGCTGAATTTTCTGAAATTCAGGCCGGATTATGGAGTGCTGGAACTGTTATTAAAAACTATTGCCCTTACTAATAATCACTGTGTAAAGTTATGCAATGAATAAAGCCTGTGTAACCATACATTTTTTGACGTATAAACCTGTCATAACTTTATGCAGCGTTTATTAGTAAGGCGCTATAAGTGTAGTGGTTTGGTTTAAGTTCCAGTTATGATTGTCATTTTAACTTTGATTTCTTCTAAAAATTTTGTATTTAATACTAGCTATCTCCTGTGGCAACACCCGCGTTTTTGGTTACTTCTGTAGGTAGCGAGATGATACGAAACCTATATAGGCTATCCAACTCAAATAGATTTTAAAATTCGGAACAGTGGTTCCTGAGATTAGCCGGTTCAACCAACCAAACTCTTCAGCTTTATAATATTAGTATAGAATGTCGTGGGCTCCAATTCGGGCATGTAAATGTTTTCAATTATTAATTTGTGGGCTATTCTATCTGAATGTTACTATTTTTTATTTTTATTTATTTATCTTTTACAAAAATAATAATACAGAATTATTTTAATCAAATAGCAACCAAAAACCACTAAGGTTTAAACTTGTTGCTGTCATGAGTCTAAATCAATTGAAAAAATAAGGAAGCATATTATAATTGTTTTGCTTGTTACTAGCGTTTAAAAACGTTCGCACTTTAATCTCAGTTTTAGAGCGATTTTTACTGCTCAAACTTTTTATCTAGAACAAGTTTTGAATCAAAAGACTGTAAAAAGCAAAAATTTAGGAATATATCATTATGTCAAAATTACCGCATAATAAACGCCGTTATATTAAAACTTGTACAGGACAATTTAAACCGTAATTCTGTTTAAAATACACAATAAAAAAGCTTTTTAAAAAAAAAGATAACCGACTTCAAAAACTAAAAGCTCAAAAATAACTATTTCGGAAGTCGGTGGCAACACAAATCGACCGGCAGAAGAGAAGCCACCGACTTCCGAAATAGTTATTTTTGAGCTTTTAGTTTTTGAAGTCGGTTATCTTTTTTTTAAAAAAGCTTTTTATTTTTAGTTAGAGTCTCAGTGGCTGACTACGTTTTAGGGTAGCTCTCAAAATAAACTTATAATTTTTAACCGACTTCAAAAAAAAGTAGTTTCTCTGTTCGACCTGTATGTATGTATGTATGTATGTATGTATGTATGTTTGTCCGCGATTATCTCGCGTTTGGCTGAACCGATTTTGATGCGGTTTTCATCAAAGTGTTTGTTACATTCTGGGGAAGGTTTTAGTATATAACACTAATGGATATCCCGTGACGTTGCCCGCATAGATCGCGTTTTGCTTTCTTGGATTGTAGATTTTCAAAGACGATTGTATGTTTGACCGCGATTACCTCGCGTTTAGCTATACCGATTTCGATGCGGTTTTCAGAAAAGTCTTTGTAACATTCTGTTGAAGGTTTTAGTATATAACACTAATGGATATCCTGTGACGTTGCGCGCATAGTGCCGTTTTCATTTTATAAAATAAAGTCGGTTAAAAACTACTTTTTTTTGAAGTCGGTTAAAAATGCAATAATTTCAACAACACAACACTTTTGCCGTTGTTTTTCTTTGCTGCAGAAAAAAGAATACACTAATAAAATAAACCTTAACACTAAAGACAAAAAGTTTAAAATAAATAGCTCAGCTGAGACACAAATCAGAGAGCTAAGTGTTGGTTAAGCGGCCTGTCACAACTACTGCAATGCTAAGTTTAAACTTCGTCCTATTCTACGTAGCTTAAACAGTACTTTGAGTTCTGTTGCACTAGTATTTGAAATTAATTCCCTAAAGCAGAGATTCTTAAACTTTTTCTTACTGGCGACTCCATTTACTGGTTGTATATTTTGCAGTATACTTCTAGAATTATTATTATTTTGTGTATAGAGACTAATTTTAAGATGACAAAAAATTGAATTATACATTTTAATTTCTGTATTACTTTACTAGGAATTTGTCCGTGGGAATAACAAAAAAAGCTTGCTTTGTACGAAACTACACCAAAATTCGTACAAAGGTATAGCCGTGAAAGCGCAACTGACTGACAGACAGACTTACAATCAGGCAGTCACAGTTACTTTCGCAATAATCATATTAGTACACATTACACTTATTTTATATAAATGGCTCCAAATATTATTACTCCTCAAATTAAGGCGCGGTAAGTAGCTATTCGCGGTGGTGCATCGAATTAATAGAAATAAGGTCGAAAATATTTTAGCAAATCCGCAAAAATGTAAGCAATTTTGCAGTTTTATTTGAATAATTAATAAATACAGTTCTGTGTTTTAAAATTTTTAGAAATGTCTTTAGTTAATATAATTTTTTTTGTTATAGATATAAAAAATATGATGGTTGTCGCTGAAAAAATTGAGAATTTTGAGACGATGACTTTTTTTCGAGGTCTTTTTGAACATTTTTTTTTCGTAGTACTAGACCACATTTGTGAATTGTTTTTGTGTAAGTCTTTTCTTTGTATATTAGACTATACACTGTATTTTTTTCTGGCTTGTGGTATGTATACATACGGCTAACTTTGCGACGAAAATCTAGACTTTTACAAGGTGTTTGCTATGGACAGCGCCTTAAATTACAGCGGTAAAACTATACTTTAATCAATGAGTACCCCACGGAGTCACAACATCGCTCAGTTTGGAAACCTCTGTCCTAAGGAATGTCCACTGAGTTTTGCTAGAAGGTTCTGTATGTGCTGCAGTTTGCACGTTTGTGACTGTATGATTGTTGTATGTTGGTCACGTGCCTTTAAATGTTCAAGGATATGAGTTAGTTTCCTTTGGGAGCTGGTGAGAGGTTCTAATTAACTACTGCAGTTTTGGTATGGATTTTATACCCGTAAAAGCGGTGCTGTGACTTCCAACTTCGGTTAACGCCTTTATTTTATAGTGCAACTTCACATGGCGTATATGGCAAATTATTTGCGTTACTTAGGTAATACTAACTAAACTCTAGGCTTATTCAAATAAGGTTTGTGTTACTGTGATAGAACAAGCAAATAGTTGGCCAAACATTTTTTTTTTTGGTGAGTGGGAAATCATCCAATGACTGCTCCCGCCCTGGGTGCGGCGGGAGGGCGTGTCAGACTCTTACTGACTAAAACCCACTCATGTTCCTTCGATTGCCCTTTATGTTCCAGGGTCACGGTAACTATTATAAACATTCCAAGTAAAGTCAAGAAATGAGATTTCCGTTTTTGTCGTCACTGTCTGTGGCGTCATAAGACTTTCAAAATAAAAAATTCAAGGCATTTATTTCACTTAGACCATTTACAGGCACTTATAAATTGTCAAAGAGTCGGTCGGTTAGTCAGAAAAGTGACGCTAATTGCCTGTTCCAAAACGTAGATCTTTATGGAGAAGAATAGGCAGAAACTCCACGGACACTCTTTTTAAAATAATCATGTTTTACAAAATCTTGGTTACCAGTCTTTTTGGTGCTTCTATATGGGAAAACAATGGAGGTAAATAACAAAAAATAATGGATATAAAAATTAAAAATAATAAGTAATATAATGTCATGGCAGTTGACCGATCTCAACTGATAGCACCGGACTCATATATATTTTTATTCCGGCCCCTCATCGATATAATAATTGTGTAGAGAATGATCAACCTTAGGTGTTAAAGATGATATGACTTTTACAAGTCCTAGTCTGAGTATACGCATGATAAACAATTTATTTAAATATAGACGGACCACACCAATATATTGATCCGTTTATTGGAAAAATTAATTATTAAACACTTGAAATACATGTCCAAGAGTTCACTACATCTCCTTTTCCACAGTACTCTTTGTAGAGCGTATTATCTAAAGTTTTCAAGAATAAAACTCGTAACAAGTACCCCTAAAATTTTATTTTTTATCTCCTTTTTTCCCTTACCTATTTCACAAAAAATATTATTAACAGATTGTATGAGTATCCCGAAGTTTGAAACTTGAGACACCTACGTGCTTCGGAAAGTGCGTAAAGCCGTTGATCCCGGCTGTCATTCGTAGAATCCTAAGCCCGAAATTTGACAAACAGTCGTATTATAGGATATCATGTCATCATATTGAGTTGTGGAGGTCTGTTAGGCAATCTATGTAAAACACTTGTGTTTAGCTGAATTTGGAGAGACTGGATGCCAATCTCAATATAGTTCGAAAAAGGCTAGGCAGAAGATCTGCATATATTTTGACAGGCCTGGTGGTCTACTGGTTGTGACCCTGACTGCTTCGGAGGTCGTGGTTTTGATTTCCACTCAGGACCAACTTTGTGTGATGATCATGATTGTTTGTTATGTCTCTGGATGTAATTAGTCTATAATATGTATGAGTTTACTGTAAAATTATGTGAATATCTATATCAGTTGTCTACTTACTGTAACACAAGCTTTGTTTAGTTTGAAACCAGATGACCGTGTGTGACTTGTCCCAAGATATTTATTTTTTATCATATTTATTATACTCTGTTACTATTGAGTCAAGGGACAAACTCAAAGACACGAATGTATAGTTATGCAGTATGCTCAATTAATAAAACAATATAAATCGCGAAGAAAACGTAATTAAATTATCGCAATAAGGCGATACTTTGAGAGCAAAGTCATAAAAAAGGACATCCTTACGCTCGCGGTTAAATCAGATCATTCACCTATAATAAGAGAGTGAACTAGATAATGATCCGTCAACTTTTCGATGGGTATTTAGCGCGCAACAATTTATTCATTCTATGAAACAATTAGTCTAAATGTAAGGTATTTACATATTTGGAATGAAAATCAAATATAGAACATTACAGCCCTCCTTCAATGTCCCTTGTCTCACCAGTGTGCCAGTTATATAGTTACAGAACCTCCAAAAATATCAGACCAAAGTAAAATTACAAAAACCTTCTACAATTACCCCATAAAGTTTCTAGTACCCAAGCCTAAATGAGAAGACCACAATCTACCCTCACAGGTCAAAGGTAAGTAAATAGGTTAAGTACAAGCAAAACTGTCGGTACCTATTATCTCGTTTGACATTGACAGTTAGCGGCAGACAATCTCTGTCGTAACTTTGTCCTGACGTGACGGCATAATTATGTAGGGTCGCTGTGTAAGCGGTCACTTATAAAATGTTTTATAAAAACGCTCTACCTTTATTTGCAATAAGGATGACGAAAAAAATGGCATTCTGTTTAGTTCGTCTGATAGACCGGAAAAAAATACAGGACACGTATTTTTTGCTCCATCAAATGAATAAAAAAATACAAAATTAAGAGCAACAAAGTTTCGGAGCGGGGCTTTTGACGTCACTGTTCAGCAAAAATTTTACTAATCGTGACGTCATCCGAAACTTCAGCGCACGGTATCGTCGTCATAAAAAATACGTGTCTAAAATTGTTGGATACTATGATGCTACCTGACGGACTAATTACTTTTTTTCGCAATCAATTAAGAAACTTCTCAGAAATGTGTTATTTCGGAGTAAGCTAGAACCATCTTGCGGGAAGACGGATGACCTTGTTAAGGTCGCACAGGGCAACGTTGGATGCAGGCGGCACAGAACCGCATGCGGTAGAAAAAGTGAGGCTTAAGTCTAGCAGTGGACGCTTTTAAGCTGATGATGATAATGATGAAGCTCGAACTCTAAATTGAGACATATAGGTTTTTCTACATTTTCTGTATCCAATATACTCAAATTTATCGAAGACCGATAATACTTTTTGGGGAGAAAATTGAGTCTTTCGGATAACTTTTAAAAACATTGTAACAGTTTAATTTTGTGGGATTCTGGCTAGTTTACGATAACTCCGACAGCAAATAAAATCGCTACCGCCTATAAAAGCACCCCGCCTTTATACTTAGGTCAGCAAAAGTTCATTTACGGCAGAACTTAGGATGACAGATCACTTTCCACTTGATTAAACAATTAACTTAATCGTCACTTCCCTGCTGAGTTGTCAAGGAAGAGATTAAAAACGCACGCTAGACGATTTAAAAAAAGGTTGGTGAGACTACGATTTTTTTTCTGAGTGTAGAAGGTTCGGGATTAAGAAAAATTGAACATAATGTGTCATTAAAAAGGTTGTATTTAGATTGCCTAAAGGTTCCATTTCTAGTTTCAATATGTACTATCGACAAAATTAAATCATGACCCATTTCGACGGCAAATTGTTTGAAGCTGTCAAAATAATTAAGACTAGACGTGTGACATTTTTAATATAATTATGTTTACGCGATTGTCGACCTAATTGTATTTGAATGTCTGTAGGAAAATAAGCTTAAGGTGGGTCATGATTCTATTGGGTCGATTCGACGTTTTTCAGTTCATTGAGCACCTTTGATGCTCAAGGCAAGCGAAACTACTTTTCACGAGGTCTTAAAGATTTCAAGTTTTTTTGTAACACAAAGGTTTGTTTCGTTTTTTATTGCTGTGTTGCCTTTTAAAACAACTAAAGTGAACGATTGTAGTTATTGTGATCACTTATATTAATCTGTCCTTTTAGTTCAAAACCTGCAACATCATTTTTAGCAACTTATGCTACATTAATTCTTATGAAATGATGCATACACATTGAGTTGACGAAAACGGTTTGTTAAGGGAGCTAGAAGACAGTTATTGTACGTTCTTATAAGATTGCTGGTAACCTGTATATGAGTATGTTTACCAGATGGCCGTGTGTGAGTTGTCCCAGGATATTTATAAGTCAAAATTAAACAATTTTGTACGCTAGTAAATAGAACGTGAAACGCATTCATTTATTGTTTAGGCCTTTATGACCCCTAACTTTTTATTCTCAGAATTTTTTTTTAACGAAAAACCAGTTTTGAGTATGATTAAACATTTTTCCAAAGCAATTTCGTGCCCCGTTAAAACTATTTTTTTCTCCTATCCTACGAAATAGTGACGTAAAAATTCGGATGCATTTCTAGCATCAAAGCATTTTGGACAACGTGGTGGACAATAGCCCGTTGCCATGGAAACCAATAGGGCTTTAGGAGTTGTACTTATATTCAAATCTATATAAAAAACCTATGGAACAATATTGTACCTACATTATAATTAGTACTATCTATAACCTGCGGTTCTATCCTTGTTAAGGGTATGGTGACGGAAAATGCGTCGCGTATTATCTCTCGCATAACATTAGAACAGCATACAGGGAACTGATGATGCGTTAATCTTCTATATCTATATATATAAAACAAAGTCGGGTTTGTTACAACACTTATAACTCGAGATCGGCTAGACCAATTTTCATGGTTTTTGGTTCGTTGGATTTGTCCCCGCCCCGAATAGCAGAATACATCTTTAAAATAATGAAAAATCGACGAGAACATAATTATAAAAGATGAATCATTTTCCCCTATAGTTAATTCTAAATTCAATTAAAGATTGAAAACTTAAGAGAACAATAGTACTAGGAGCGCAGTAATGTGAAGTGATAATGTGAGAAAATTTAAAATACTGAGATACTTAGTACTTAAATCAATCAAAAGTACTAGGCGCGCAGTTGTGTGAAGTGGTTAATAGAAAATGTGAGCGCAATTTTAAGAAAATATATGTTTATGAACTTAAATAATATCCATCCATACTAATATTATAAATGGGAAAGTGTGTCTGTCTGTCTTTCTTTCACGGCAAAACGGAGCGACGAATTGACGTGATTTTTTAAGTGGAGATAGTTGAAGGGATGGAGAGTAACATAGGCTACTTTTTGTCTCTTTTTAACACAAGCGAAGCCGCGGGCAAAAGCTAGTAATTAATAATTTAATTAATAAGATAACTTTGGATTGGTTTTCATGGGTCATACAATAGTGTTATGCACATTATGCGTTATTCTGATATATAAGCTATATCACTCCAAAATTTCTTTAAAATTCGTTTTTTGCGTAAAAGAGTAGCAAATCTGTATATTCCTCTGATATTAATACTGTTTACACACTGTACACTGTATAATATAATGTGTAAAAATTACCATTTTTATTTTTGGGAATGTTTTTAAGTTCCCAACCTTCAAAATACTAAACAAACACCCACATTAATTAAGCAAACCCTTCGAATTAGAATTCCAAAAACCGAACAGCGATATAATAAAATTCGCCGAAACCAACGAAATAAATCAACCCCTTCAGGTATATGGGTGCCTTTAAATTGGAAACTTCTATAAATTAAAAGCAAGCGAAATAATGAAGTGGCAACCCGAAAAGTTGGTAACCCCTGACTTATGGTTGCACATAAATTACGATAAGTTTTGACGATAAATTTCTTTGAGGTTCTGGCTTCATTTCTGAGATGTTTGTTGTTGTACGCATTGATGTTATAAGTTAAAAATGTGTAGATAGGTTATATGTAGTATACAAGCGGCACTTTAAAAGTTTGCTATTTGACCAACAAGATATAGAGTATCGCGTTGACATTTGACGTTTATCTCTTTTTCACATGCACTACTTCAATCATACCATCCTACTTTGACGTGTAATGTATGTGTGCGTTAGTGTGCCGTTTTTGAAGAAAGAATTTTTTTGTAGTAAGCTATCTACACTTTTTTACTTATAATATTATTGGTTGTACGTTATCATTATAAGATTTTTGTAAAACGATCATTAATGATAACTAAACTGAGTTTCCTTCTTTTTATATGCCTTGTTTTACCCACGTTTCTTCACGATATCAGTGATATAACTACATATTAACAATAATAATGTTAGATTACAGATGTTTAAATATTTACCATGTAATAATTTGTACTTTTCGTGTATCACTATATTATGTAATTGGCTGTATATTTTTGAACAAATAAAT
Organism: Athetis lepigone; assembly: GCA_033675125.1. Taxonomy (NCBI): domain Eukaryota; kingdom Metazoa; phylum Arthropoda; class Insecta; order Lepidoptera; family Noctuidae; genus Athetis; species Athetis lepigone. Next base: position 19,075,852 of record CM066244.1, on the reverse strand, counting down.
ATTTATTTATTTATTATTATTTTTATTTCGTACTAATATTATAAATGCGAAAGACCTCTGTCTGTCTGTCTGTCAGCCTCTTCTTCACGAATTAACCACTGAACCGATTTTAACGAAATTTGGTACAGATGTAGTCTGGGACCCGAGAAAGGATATAAGATAGTTTTCATCCCGGAAATCTCCCGGGAACGGAAACAATTGTTTCACGCGGACGAAGTCACGGGCAAAGCTAGTATAATATAATAATACCAGCCTATTACTGTCCCGCTGCCAGGTCAAAGGCCTCATCTCATACAGAGAAGGCACGAGCATTGATCACCACGCTTGCTAAAGGCGGATTGGCGACTCATATTAACAACAAGTAAAAAAAAAACAAAGTTTATATCTGTCTGTCTCTATGTATGCCTAAATCTTTGAAAATACGCAATGGATTTTGATACGTTTTCAAAAGATAAGTCGTTGATTCAAGAGGTACAAATTAACATATTTTGTTTAATTTATATAAAAAGGACAGCAAACAGATAAAATATAAAACTTAGGTATGATAAGTATTTTAAACGCCTGCCGGGGTTGCGGAATGTTATGTTTATAACAGTTACCGTGACCCTGGAACATAAAAGGCAATCGAAGGAACATGAGTGGGTTTTAGTCAGTAAGAGTCTGACACGCCCTCCCGCCGCACCCAGGACGGGAGCAGTCATTGGATGATTTCACACTCACCAAAAAAAAAAAAAAAAAGGTATGATAAGTATACAAAACATATACCTAAACCATACGACACGTCAGATATTATTTAAGAAATACCTACAATAGTAGAAACAAGTTGAACCGGTTACTTCAAGTATTTCCTTAAAAAAATATGCATTATTTTCGTTATGAACCATGACCCAATTTTTTTTTGAAAATTTCTCTAATTATCATATCTAAGGAAACCTTTAAACGTTAGGTTAGGTTAATTGGGATGTTTTGAGAACTTTAATTGTTCCATTGTCGGTAATAATGGTCTGTTAAATTTACCTATGTAGATTGATAGAATAAAGAAAATTAAAGCACTCTTGTCTCGTGTCGTCGCATATAAATTTCAAGAATTTATTTAGCTTCAAAGAAATAAAATAATGTAATATACAAAAAAAAAACGAATGCTCGCAAACGATAAAATAAAACACAATTAACAAAACCAATTTTCAACCAACTTTTAAATAGAAGAATTAATCAATTTCTTTGTATGTTTTTTATTATTTACACTGTAATAATAATAATACCAGCCTATAACTGTCCCACTGCAGGGCAAAGGCCTCTTCTCACACAGAGAAAGCACGAGCATGGTGATACGCGTGCTCAAGGCGGATTGGCGATTTCAGACTTATATTCACTACAAGTCCAGGTTTCCTCACGATGTTTTCCTTCACCGATGTCTGTGATGTCTATGATAATCTTTAGAAAGTACATATGATTTGAAAAAGTCATATTGGTACTCACCCGGATTCGAACCCACAACCTCTTGCATAAGAGGCGAGCGCCTTAACCACTAGGCCATCACGACACTATACTTATAATACGTATAAAAACTTACACTGTATAAACTTTTAATTTACATTTATTAAAAAAATTATTTACATTTTGTTGAAAATTTTGATTTACACTAGAGTCTAGTATATGTTTGCTAAGAAATTTAAACTATTCTTTTTTACCCAACTGCCGAAAGGAGGGTCATGTTTTCGAACAGATGAATACGTATGTATGCATTCTTTGTCAAAATCCGTTAAACGGTTGAGTCTCATCACACAACGCAGAGTTGGTTCATAGCCTGAGAAAAGACAAAGGATAGTTTTTATCCTAAAAGTCTTACGGGAACGGGAACTATGCGGATAAAACCGCGGGGAACAGCTAGTCCATTCTTCCATACTAATATTATAAATGCGAAAGTAACTCTGTCTGTCTGTCTGTCTCTCCTTCACGCCTAAACCAGAAAGAACGAAATTTTGTACGAAAGAACGAAATATTGTACAGATATAGTCTGGGACCCGAGAAAGAACATTGGATAGTTTTCATCCCGGAAATCCCCCGGGAACGGGAACTATGCGGATAAAACCGCGGGGAACAGCTAGTAAAATATAATTACGATTACTTTTTTTGAAGAGCCAATCTCCATCACACAGATAGAATATATTTGAGTATTTTACGTATCTACGCTTACAAATAACTCTCAAAGCTAAAGCCACAATCACCACCACCACACACGACCACACAATATTCGATTCGATTCCCTGCAAAACTTTAATAAATCGAACGAGCTTTAAGCTTCTTTTAAGCCAAAACCATACAAGCAGGAACGGAAAGCAGGCGTTTAGCCAATGAGAAATAGTTGGTCGCACTATGAAGGGGGGGGGGGGGGGGGGGGAAAGAGTTTGCGAAAGCAGACGGAGCAAAGACTTATATGACGTTTAGAGTTCCTTGGTAGAAATGTTTAGTGCATAGTTTTAAGCTTTGCATTTTAAGGCTGTTGTATACCTATTTGGTTAAGCACGAAAGGAGTATCGGGTCTGTTTCATTAAAATAAAGTTTTCGGTGAACTAAGGCGATTCACACACGGCACCGCGCACAGCCGCGGAGGGTGAACAAACGTACACCGCTCGACCGCGCGGTCGAGCGGTGTACGTGTGTTAGGTATCAACGGATTTCAAAGTATCTTGTATAACATGACATCCGTCTCACCGCCCTCAGCGGCGGTGCGCGGTGCCGTGTGTGAATCGCCTTACAATGGTCGGAATTCATTGCGTTTTTTTTTAACCTAATGAAGATTTCAGAAGTTTGCAGGAGGTGTTACAATAATTATGTTGTACACCCGTGTTTGTGCTCTTTCTACTAAGGCTAAGAACACATGCATATAAATACAGTAAATCAAGTGTAGTTTCAAGATTTTTTTTAAAGACTAGTTTTGGCTTCCGTGAAAGTCGATTCTTCCATCCCTAATTTTATCACTTTGGGGTTGGAATTTAAAAAAATCGTTTCTTATTCGTTATCTACTCTTTGCAAAGAATACACCCTACAAGTTTCATGTCTCTAGAACCAGCGGGTTGGGCTGTGTAGCAGTAAATTTCTATGGAGAAGAACTAGTAAGATACTCCATGAACACTTTTTAAATCAGTATATATAAATAAGTAGGTAATTATGTCTATTTTTTTCTATTTTTAACCGACTTCAAAAAAAAAAGTAGGTTCTCTGTTCGACCTGTATGTATGTATGTATGTATGTATGTATGTATGTATGTATGTTTGTCCGCGATTATCTCGCGTTTGGCTGAACCGATTTTGATGCGGTTTTCAGCAAAGTGTTTTTTACATTCTGGGGAAGGTTTTAGTATATAACACTAATAGATATCCCGTGACGTTGCACGCATAGATCGCGTTTTGCTGTCTTGGATTGTAGATTTTTATAAGATTATAAGTTTATTTTGAGAGCTACCCTAAAACGTAGTCAGACACTGAGACTCTAACTTAAAAGTAAAAAATAAAAAGCTTTTTTAAAAAAAAGATAACCGACTTCAAAAACTAAAAGCTCAAAAATAACTATTTCGGAAGTCGGTGGCTTCTCTTCTGCCGGTCGATTTGTGTTGCCACCGACTTCCGAAATAGTTATTTTTGAGCTTTTAGTTTTTGAAGTCGGTTATCTTTTTTTTAAAAAAGCTTTTTATTGAGCTTTTAGTTTTTGAAGTCGGTTATCTTTTTTTTAAAAAAGCTTTTTTAAAATGTATTCTTCTATTCTATTTCTTTTTTTTTTCTTTTTATTAGTGCACCTACCATGTACTCTCTGCACCACCCTGGGTAGACTGGTAGAGAATGTCTAAGGCATTAAGTCCGCCATTGTACATATGTGCATAAAGTTTAAATAAATAAATATAATCTTATTATTTATTACAAGAATTTGGTTACTACGTGAGAATAATAAAACGAGTCGTGCTTGGTAAGATAGGTATTGTAAATATATGAAACAAATAAATTAGTTTATAATAACTGTAATAATAACTGTGGCAGTTAAAAGATGACCAGTTTCAGCAGACCAGTCTCACCAGGTTCAGCACCTTCTTAAACCTTCGTACACACGTGATTCAAGACACAATAGAAAGACATAGCAGCGCGACAGCCGGCTGTCGCTTGGTCGTTGAAAGGTTAAAGGTCTGGCAACGCAAGCGACTCCTATACATTTTTGAAGTGAAAACTTCTTTAGCGGCGTTGAGCACTTTTTCTGTAATGGGTATAAAATCTTAAACTCGCGTCAGGACACGTGACCTGATCGAAAAAGCGTAGGACGGATGTATAGTAGACAGCTGTCAGCATCCATGGATGCGCGTGGCACGCTGTTAATAATCAAGTTTTCACTTCTGCTGGCACTCCCGGAGTGCAACCCGTCTTTTTTTTTTGGGCAGTGGGTAATCATCAAATGACTTCCCCCGTTCTGGGCGGGGCGGGAGGGCGTGTCAAACTTTTACTGACTAAAACACACTCATGTTCCTTCGACTGCCCTTTATGCTCCGGGGTCCAGGTAGCTATTATAACCATTCTGCAACCCCGGGACTCCTATACTATTACGGGCATTTATGAGCTGCCGTAACCATCTCAATGGCTCACTTACCCGCTTGCGATATTCCTGCGGAACCACTCAACGTTCAAACAAATTTTCTAACACCCACAAACTTTATCAAAGGAAACCAAATTTCCAATAGATTTGTATTTTTACGAATTGAAAGCGTTTCTCGTTGCGTTTCTTTGAACGCGAGATGTAATAAGAAGCGCTGTAATTCTGCTATAGAAGTGCAATAAGTGGAACGAATGTGTTTTCTGTGTGCTTTTGTAGAATATTTCAAAAATGGAAAATAGATTTTAGCGCTATGTCCGTGACGACACAGTAGGCCCTGCCAGAATACCAGCGCTGCGTCTCTTTGACGCAGCTTCATGCTGAAGTAGGTGCCTTTTCTGGCCTCGCACAGGCTTTACTTTGTAAGATTTGTTTGTTTATTGTTATTGTTTTAAATTGTGTGTCTGTGTGTGTCCAGAATAAATGTGTTTTCTTTTTTCTTTCTTTCTATGTTGATACAGGTTTGTAGCTGGGTTTTATTCAAAAAATGTTTAATGTGCCGCAGATTCGAAGAGTTCCGTGGTACTACCACCATTCAAAAATTGTGTTTGATGCTGATATATTAACGCACAGCTCAAACCGCTGATCCATCAATTTTGGAGGGTATGTTCTTTATAAAGAGTATATGTATACACTTAAAAAAGGATTTATGACATTTCTACCCTAACGGGGTAAAAAAGTTCTTATAGTTACCACGGCCCCGGAACATAAAGGGCAACCGAAGGAACAAAGGGAGGATTTTAGTCAGTAAAATCTGTCACTCCCTCCCGCCCCCGCCCAGGGCGAGAGAAGTCATTTGATGATTTCCCATCCATAAAAAAAACATTCGATTTAACCTTTCAACGACCAAGCGACAGCCGGCTGACAGGATGCTATTGTCTTTCTATTGTGTGTCGTATTACGTGTGTTTGAAGGTTTGAAATGATCGAAGGTCGCTTGGTCGTTAAAAGATTAAACAAAGTTATCAAAATAAAAACACAAATGATAGTTTTAGTGGTGAAATAGAATTCTCAATTCCTAATAGAGAAAACTGTAGAACATATAATTTTATTACACAACAACTTTGCGCTAAACAACAAGCAATTGTATGCTTTAGAACAATATTATTCCGATAAAATGATATTGGAACGCTTTCTAGAAAAAATTGGCTAAGTGCGAGTCGGGTCGCGCACCGAGGGTTCCTTACGTTTGAACGGATATTAGAGGACGTCCGTCATTGGTTTGGCTTGAGCCGATAGTCGCTACGATGTTCTACAACTTTTTTGATAATTGGCTGTCCGATAATAAATGATTCTTTCAATTGAGTACAGTACGTTCTGCGATGAAAGTATATAACCAAACAAATAAGTTTTTCAGCATTATAAGAAACTCAATATTTATAAATTATGCGTCCGTTATTCTTTCGCGATGGACTCTTAGGGCCGAGTCACACCGAAATGACAGCGGCTGCCAGCGGCGGCAGAATCGAGAGGCGCGCGACCTTTTCAAGCGTTTCAAGCGACACTATTCTTTTAAGTATGTAGTTAAAGTTTAAAATTATTTCACACTGTAGGTGCTTGCCGCGCAGCTGCCGGCCGCTGCCATTCCGGTGTGACTCGGGCCTTAAGCTACTTAACCGATTTATATAAAATTTGCACACCACGTCCAGTTTGAACCAACTTGAGAGATAGGCCATATTTTATTCCCTCACAAGTGTCATAATATATCATACAATGTCATAAGTTTTGACATTTAACATTAATTTCAACTTGATGCCTCCACGCGTTGATGAGAAAATGGATCTAGAAGAAGTAGTACAACAAAAAGTTCCTATCGAATTAAAGTGATCTTCTTTTCATTTTGAAATACTGAACCCTAATGCGATCGAAGCTAAATGCAACCGATATTAGTTTTTCTTGACTTTATCGTCAATTTTTTAAAACTTTGTTTTTAATCTATGTTTAAAAACAAAACTAGAGAAAGTTTTTTAGAAACTGTATTATAAATTCTAGCTGATAAAAATGTTTAACAAAATTGGTGAGGAGAATTATTTTCTAGTTTTTTTATTTATTTATTTAACTTTAATTAAATGTAAAAAAAAGACTTCTAGTTAATCTTGAACTTACAATTTGAGAAGGAGACCATTTAAACAGATATATTTATAGCTTGATTTGTTGCCTAAATATAATTAAATACCTTTGATTGAATTAGCCGATAAATCAATTTGTAATTAGTGGGGTAACAATGAGACAGTTAGTGACTAATTGCAGCCGATGGATGGTCTTGTCAATTAATTATGTTTATCATTTACTAGGTGTATTTTTGGTCTTGCACAACCCGCTGGAAGATGATTCTACTAATGAAAACAAACAACTTTTATTATGGAGCCAACTCTGAAATTGCAAAAAATATCAGCTGTTTCTAACAAAAAATCAATGCCCTCCCGACCATAATGTATGAAAGAGCCGATATTTTTTTCATGATTTTAGAGTTGATTCCATAATAAAAGTTGTTTGTTTTCATGGGTAGAATCATCTTCTAGCGGGTTGTGCAGGACCAAAAATACATTTAGTACTGCTTAGTATTGTTCTCGTGGCGCGACTTTACTTAGTGTCCTTGGCAAAATTTTAGCGTTACTTGGTGATACAAACTTTAGAAAGATTAGAATATGGTTCATATTGCGTTGCATCGAATACGTAAACAGTATGCCAAATCTATAAATGATAGATATTATATACAAGGTGTATTTTTGGCCTTGCTCAACCCGCTAGGAGATGATTCTACCCATAAAAACAAACAACTTTTATTATGGAACCAACTCTGAAATCGCGAAAAAAATATCAGCTGTTTCTATGAAAAGTTCATTGCCCTCCCGACTATAATGTATGAAACAGCAGATTTTTTTTTCGCGATTTCCGAGTTGTTTACATAATAAAAGTTGTTTGTTTTTATGAGTAGAATCATCTCCTAGCTGGTTGAGCAAGACCAAAAATACACCTTGTATAATAGATTTATGAAGTTTTTGTAGTCTACGACCTTTATCGTTTCCCCATGTTTGTCTTTCTGTCTGTATAAGTGTTTCCTGGATAGACAGCGTGTTTTGTGACATATAGGTAATTTGATTACTATCTACTTGAAGCTTTAATTTGCCAAACAATTTTCCAATCTTTCTAATGTCTTTTGTAGTTGTTTTTGCCACTTTACCTTTTACCATTTTGTGACATTATTTGTTTATTTTATGCCACTGTTATTTTACATCATTTGGTTTAGTCAGTCTCCATTTATTTATGCTATTAGGACTAAATAATAATTATTTAAAAAGTCATTATATTTCACGTTCACCACAACTCATCAACCTTTCTATTTAATCTAAAATTATGTCTAACAAAACGAAATTTTCTTAAAAAACGAATTTCACAAAATTCAATGATTTAAACCGTAGACATTGATTTGGCTCACAACAAACATTGGTGCCGATTCTCTTGTGCACAACCTAACGTAAATTTAAATAAAGTGCATCTTTCTCTTTCCTTTTAATTAAGAAAAGGACAGAAGATCAAATATTAGTTAAGTCCTGTCAAATTTAGACACTCCATAGATAATTTAGACGCAATTTAAAAAGATGGCGTCTAAATATACGTCAATTTTCATCAGGCGCTGTCTAATTTGACAGGATTAAACTAAAATGTATCTTCTGTCCTTTTCTTTACGAAATGGAAAGAGAAAGATGCCCTAGCTTAAATTTACGTTAGTTTGTGCACAAGAGAATCGGCACCATTGTTTTTAGAAACGAATACCACTGAAATAATTCAGCGAAAGGCCGGGCTAAAGTAGCTAGTTCAATATTAATGGGGCGAATGTTTGAAACGTGGTTCGTACACTTAAAATAAGCAAAAAAAAAAACAAAGCTGACGAGTAAAAGTGTTATGTTTAACCAGTTTATTAAAAATCTATTTCTTCATCTTCATCATGGACCTCCCTCTGGGAGGTTTGGTTTCCGCACTAAGTCCTCTAAGGTAGGACCATTGTGTGTGTATTTCTTTTTGATAAATATTTTTATAATTTATTATCTTTTCTGTTTCTATGAAGGCTTCGGGCTGACATGGCAGCTATGATCTGCTATCTTTATCCGTGGTCCTTGGTGGTTTTATACTGGTACCGGTGATGAAATCTCCATCGTGAACGGTATTTGAGCGTCGAGCCCGGTGAGATGCTTCAATCAGAGGCAGAGCTACCAAACATGCCAGGAGTGCCTGTTAAAATAATTCAAATTTTAAAACTGGAAGTGCACTGTAAAATAACAAATAAAATCACTCATTATTTACTAAATCGAAAAACCCTTAACTGTTGCTCTTAAATCAATTCAAAAGGATTTTGCGGATATAAATATATATATTATGTTCACCGTGTTAGGTAAGTAGTAGGGACATATTTAATAAATTCTCTATAATAATATGCTCACTATAACATAATATGACTAATATAAATTTAAGTAATAGTAAAACTATATAGGCAGCATCTCAATACGGCTTACAGTCTTAAAAAAAGGACACACTAGCGCTCGCGGTTGCTTCGGGTCAATAACCTATGATAAGAAAGTGAAAAGGTATGATCCGTTTTTCTTTTCGGGTATCTAGCACACGTGTCAACAATTTATTCATTTTATGAGGCATTTCGTACAAAATTAAGGTTTCTTTACGGGTGCTCTCTATCTGGCAGAAACTTGTTTCTCCGAAACCTATTTGGCATAACTCACTTGGCAGAAACTTTTTCAAAACGTACATCGTTAATGGTATAAAAAATATTAAACATAATATTGTTTTTTGGCCTAATGTTTTTATGTCCGAATTTTATATGGGATACTTTTAAGATGGCAGAATTGTATTGGGCATAATTATTTACTTTGTCAAAGTTTTTAGAACCTCGATTCGTCGTAGAGATAGAGACGTAGACATTGTTTTCGATTATTTGTCGTTTATCTCGTTCGTGTTCATCGGTCCACAATAATCTTAAACAATTAATCTGGTTATGTTGTTTTTGTCCCAAGTTCTAAAAATCCAATAAAAAAAGCTTTGCTATCATTTTAATAATATCAATTAAAACAATAACAAAGTTTTACTAGCGGTACGAAATTCTCATACCAGCCCGCTGCTCTCCTTTCTCGAAAAGATATTAAGAATTTTTTACAGAATTCCGTGTCTTTTTTATACTTTAATTTTAATTGCTGATTTGGTTTAGCGTTTCTGGAGTGTTTGTAAAATAATATTCTCTTTTTATCAAGTTGTAAATGGCGATGTGTTGTGAAAAAAATATCTATACCTAGGTACTTACAAATATAACTAAAAACTTCATGATGCAACCATTTAATTCACGACAAGGTACGTCAAAGTCTCTTATAAATATGATATCGCATGCAATACTTACACAAACACAACCGCGAAATAAAATGGCACAATATCAACAATTAGGTATGATGATAACAGTTTAAATATAAGCTGTAATTTACCAACTTAAAATTCAATTAAAAGCAAATATTCAAAATACGATAGAATAGTAGTGGTGTTTTTTTTTTATAATCGTTTCCCCACTGAAATAAAACGAAATGAAATTGTTATTATTATGCAATTTTTTTAAAACTATATTTTTTTTTTGGTGAGTGGGAAATCATCCAATGACTGCTCCCGTCCTGGGTGCGGCGGGAGGGCGTGTCAGACTCTTACTGACTAAAACCCACTCATGTTCCTTCGATTGCCCTTTATGTTCCAGGGTCACGGTAACTGTTATAAACATAACATTCCGCAACCCCGGCAGGCGTTGGCCCTATTGGGCCCCTTCCTGTGCTGACTCCTTCTCTTTGAGGCACGCGTGGAACAAAACGCGCCGTCTACGCGGTCCTGGTCCTAGCCGGGCGGCGAGCTACCCATCGCTCGCCATCCGCAGAACCGCGCCTACGGTGGCCGGTGGACTCTCGACGTCTTCGCCTGGGTCTTAGTCCGGGGCGAGAGGCTCGTCGTTGCCTCTCGCGCGCCGCCGTTTCCTTCACTAGCATAACTGCTTCGCAGAAGGAGGCGACGGCATCCCATTCCGTCTCGCCCCGAAGCATGGCCTGAACCAGCGCCGGGCGCGAAAGGTCACCGCCGCCGATCGCCTCTACGAGGACACGACGATGCTCCGCCCATGCGCGGCACACCTCTACCGTGTGCTCGACTGTGTCCTCCAGGCGACCGTTACTGCAGTGGTGACATCCAGGCGTCGCTTCCGCCCGAATCCGACACAGGAACCTCCCGAACTGACCATGTCCGGTGAGGACCTGTGTCAAGCGAAACGTGAGAGTGCCATGACGCCTCTCCAGCCACTCCTCAAAGAGGGGTCTTACCGCCGCTATTACGGCGTGCCCAGCACTAGGTTGCGACAGTCGTTGTCTCCACTCCGCCATGAGATCTCGCCGGAGCTCCGTGAGCCGTGCCGCGATAACCCGCGGCATCGGGACTTCACCCCGGCGTTGCACTTCCACGCGCCACTCGTACGTGTGTGCAAGGACTGTTGCCTCCAGATCCCACGGCGGAGTGCCGGCAAGGAGGCATGCCGCCTCGCAGGAGACCGTGCGGTATCCCCGCACCATGCGAATCGCCATGACCCTCTGGGACGCCCTCAGAAGCCGGGCCGGAGCCGCGGCTAGGTTGAGCGCCCACACCGGAGCCCCGTAGAGGGCCATAGACCGCACGATCCCTGCGTAGAGCCTCCGGCAGGAGGCGTTTGGGCCACCGAGATTGGGCAGGAGCCGTTTGATGGCAGCTCCAGCCCTCGCCAGTTTGGGGCCCAAACGTCGGAAATGCTCCGTGAAGTTCCATCGGTTGTCGAGGACAAGTCCCAGGTACTTTATCGTCGACTCGACACCGATGTGAACCCCTCCCACCGTTATCTGAGACCCCGGAGGTGGCCGGTGCCGAGGGCCATGAAAACACATGGCCTCGGACTTGTGCAGGGCCTCCTCAAGTCCCAGTTGCCGGATCCTATCGACGACTGTCGCAACACCACTTGACATTAAGTCGGCCGCCGCCTGGAACGACCCTCCCTGCGCTAGGACTAGCGTGTCGTCAGCGTAACACACTACGCTGACGCCTTCGGGAAGGTCGGCGCGCAGCACCCAGTCGTACCCAATGTCCCACAGGAGCGGCCCCAGCACCGATCCCTGTGGAACACCGCACGACATCCCTCGTCGACTCCACACTCCCTCGTGACCGGGGTAGATGACGGCTCTGTCCGTCAGGTAAGCCTCGACCACACGACAGAGGTAGGCCGGCAACCGGTGATACCGTGATGCGGCCGCTATGCACCCCCAAGGCAGGGTATTGAAGGCGTTGGCGATGTCAAGAGACACCGCCAAGGCGACCCTGCCCTGTGCCACCGCATCCCCTGTCGTGAGGGCCCGCACGCGCATGATGGCGTCCACCGTGGAGCGTCCTCTGCGAAAGCCGAACTGGCCGTCCGCTAGATCCGGCCCCACCCGCATCAGCCGCCCGACGAGACGGCTCGCAATCACTCTCTCCAAGAGCTTGCCCGCCTCGTCGAGCAAAACGATGGGCCGGTATGCGGACGGAGAGTCCGCAGGACGCCCCGGCTTCGGAATGAGGACCAGCTTCCCGGTCTTCCAACGAAGTGGGAACTGGCCCTCCTCCATGCATGCGCTAAAGAGCCCCCTTAGTCGAGGCCCGAGAGCCCCTAAGGCCAAAACCCAGGCCTTTCCTGGTAGGCCGTCGGGTCCTGGGGCGGTGTTCTTGGCCCTAAGCCTTAGCACCGCCACTCCCAGCTCTACCTCGGTCACTTCTGAAACGTCGTCGTCGTCGCCGTCGCGGTCCGCATCGGACACCGCCGGTGGCGGAGCCATGAGCGGGGGAGTGAACTCCCCCCGCGAAGGGAACAGAGCGCTCACCACGCCCTTTTTTTAACTATATGGGCTCAGCATTTTGTAACTGTCTATCTCTGAGAAGAAACAACGAATCAAATTCAGGGATAATCATCGATAATCTGTGGAAAATATATCAGATTTCATGTAGAGGAGTCAAGCTTCTGAATCTACACGGCCTTATTCTACCGACCTTAACTTCACAAATTCTACATACCAGTAAAAATCTATGGCTTCGCCGTTTAGCTACAGTCGTCGTGGAGTTGATGCAAATATTTAATTTCATAAGTAGCCTTTACAAAACTTCCACCACCCATTTTAAACAACATGTATAGCATAGTTAAATATCTACTCACTAGAACCAGTCTATAAATAATTATCATTAAATTATCGGATGTCCGATCGAAAGTTATAATTACCGTGACATATTCTGTTCTCGAGTGCACACCACTAAAAACAGTATTTGGCACATCACTACCACGCGCGTCTGGTCTCCTTAATGTGTACCGCGGAACATCAGCAGTTGCACGTCTCTAACGTTAGTGTACCGCCAATAAAGCACGCTAGTATATAATTACCGTAACCTTGGTTAAAAACTTTTCTAATTACCGTTTTACATAAATATATATTTAATTTTTAAGTTAGACCCAAGTTGATCAAGTAAATCGAGACAGTACTTTGGCCTCCATACGTTGTAATAAGCTCATATTTGCATATTTTGTTGTTTCCGAAATTTTTAAGAAAATCTGTCGATTTCTAATTACCGTATACTAATTACCATATGTTTATAATTACCGTTGTATGAAAAATGAATTATTATTTACTAACTGTAGCCTCAAAATAGATGGGTACAGAAGTCAATCTACCTGCTCGCTTGCTTTTGGAAACGATTGTTTCCAAAACTGAACACAGGTGATTGCTTTTGGCAACGATCGTTTCCAACCATTTTTTACTAAACCACTTTAAACCTTATTTTGTAGCTAATAAAGTCCTCGTAAAACGTTTTTAAACCATAGAATAAAATATTATCCGACCTTCAAATACAAGTTGCCAACATAATAAATTTAATTCTTATTACACGATAGGAAAAAAGTTGGACATCGCCCTTTTTTTTTTGTTTTTCTAGGTGCGTGTAGTATACAAAGCGCGCTCGAGCATCACCCACAATCATCAGTGATGAGTTGATGAGGCTGTATATATCCCGCGGAAATGTGGAGGACGAGGCTTTCTTAATGCTAAGTCTCTCCACAACCGCGAGACATACAACCTCCGGGAATATTTCCTTAAAGCTGACGTGGGGATGCACCGAGATGTAGTCGCTGTGGACAAGGACCTCACTCCGCTCTCCTTAGCTAAAGAGAACTGGCGCAAACCTGTAGTGCTTGAGACGAAGGATCGTAAGGAAGTATGGCAGAGTAAGGAGTTACACGGACGGTTTTTCCGGGCCCTGCATGGGCCCGATGTAGACTTTTTAGCGTCCGTTTAGTGGCTACGATTTGGTGACTTATTTGGGAAAGCGAAGGTTTTGTCTGTACAATTATGGATGAGGTCGTTGCGGAATGTTTATAATAGTTACCGTGACCTTGGAACATAAAGGGCAATCGAAGGAACATGAGTGGGTTTTAGTCAGTAAGAGTCTGACACGCCCTCCCGTCGCACCCAGGACGGGAGCAGTCATCGGATGATTTCCCACCCACCAAAAAAAAAAAAAAAAAAAATCATGACGAAGAATTATCGGAGATTTATTGTGAAAGATGGTACGGTTCACGTATGTCGGGCGTGTCACCTGCCCGGAGAACAATTCGACACAATTATCACTGGTTGTTTTCGTCTTGCTAACAAAGAGTACTTGAATGGACATGTTAAGTCCACGAGGCCGAATCTCAGAGCAAGTTGCTGATTGATAATCCTGGCTACTAGGTTAATTATAACCTAGTAAAATCTGAAGATGGTGGATCAATTAGAGCGGCGCGCAATGATCGTAGTCGTGACGGTCCCACGTCACGGATTTTAAGATTGACATAATTCTTTTATTTATAAACCGATTGAAACAAAACAAAGACTAAATGTTAATCCCAGCAAACCACAACGCATTAGTGAATTAGGTTAAGCCGTTTTTGAGATTAGCCTGAACAAACGTACAGACAAACAGACAAAAATTCTAAAAAATATTGTTTTGGCTTCTATTGCGTATATAAAGTTCCCCTAATAAAGATTTTCTTATTTATCTTCCATGTACAGACACCGGCCTTTTACAATTTTATTATATGTATTGATGATGATTGATTGATGATAAATTACACCCAGACACAGAACAAACAATCATGCTCATCACTGAAAGTTTGTCCTGGTTGGGAATCGAACCTACGACCCACGGTATAGCAGTCAGGGTCACTAACCAACCAACAGGCCCGTCGAAGAAAAAATTACGCTTACTCGAACGATCAGCATCTTTAGCAAGAAGGTAGGTACTGGATCTTCATAACAGAGCATCGCATCTTAGTCGTGTTTGGGCTAGTTAGTATTGTGTTGAGATGCTCTTCAGCAATGACTGACTAACGAGGTCAAACAAAAAAATGACTACTGTTCAAAAACTATCTTGAAAAAGTTTTGTAAATTACGACTTTACAGTACTCCCGCGACAGTTGGTGTTATTACCGTTTTTAAATAGTATCAACGAACCCTTCGTTGGCTAAAACATGCTTATATTGTACTCATACGTTGGAGAAGATAGTCATAGCAGCTTAAATATAAATCAACTTTAAAATGTAGATTAAGGGATTGTGGCAAGTATTTAATGTATTAATGACAATACTTTAAAAAAAGAAATATTAAATGCAACTATACTTTTTATTTTGTTTGCAAAGTTTTATGGCTTAACACTATTCATCTCTTCCGTTTGTGTCATTTGCTCGTAGCTTTTAAATAATAACTGAAGCCGAAAGAATATCGCCTGGAGCTTCGGTCGGTGCGGGATCTGCCATCACCATCGACATAACTGACATCACGTACAGACATACAATCACCTGTAATATATTTAAAAAACAAATTACTTAATTTACACGATTTATTTTTTAAGACAATTTTACTTTGATCTTAATTGTTTTCACAACTTTCTTTACTTGTTAAAACCACATTGTTTTTAATAAAACTAACTGTTAGTCTAAATAAAGTTACAAAACTATTATTCCTTTAGTGTGATACAAAAACCTTATAAAATAATGAAAAACTTATAACCAAAGAAATAAAAACAAAACTATCTTAGTATAGTTGCGTTAACTAAAATGATCTAGAACCAATATACTTAACTGACTCAGATGAGTTACCACTATAAATAGCTAACATATTAATATTATTATAAACAACTTACCACTGTAGTAGCCTTCATTTTGTTTCTCTTCCTTGTTTTGTACCGAGTACGAATGTGAAGCGACTGGTGGCCTGTGTTCCTCAGTAAGCTTATTTATACCTTGTGAAAAACACAAAACCTTTTTCTTGTGCATAGTAATAAAGTAAAAAAACAGGTATTTTATCATCAATTAATTATCAAGAGTTAATTTCTTTTTACTTGGTAGTGTAGCACAAAAGTATTATTGTTTCATTGCCATATTACGCAATAAATTAATTTGTGGAATAATGCACTTAATTTAATAATAAAACTGTCATTTAGAAACAGTTTGCTTATAAGTAGTTAAGCAATTTTTAACGTGCATAAAGTAAAGTATTTTGTTTGAAAGAAAAAACAAATACTCGGTTAGTGATATTTTTGTAATTACAGAATATCAAAACACAGTTGAAAAATATGCACGGAGAAAATACGTGCACATTTTTTTCAGTGCGTCTGTACTGAGAAAAGATTATTTAAAATTGAACCTCAAAGAGGGTAAATTGAGAGATGAAACATAATTTGAAAGTAAGCGGGCGAAGCCGCAGGAAAGTACTAGTAATTCATTAGAGCAGCTAGTACCGGTGAATGAAGAAAATAAATACTCTTTGAAAACAGGTATTTGGTTAATTTAAACGAATATTTTTTGTACCTATACATTTTATTTTATTTTCATGTGACATAGATTAATAAGGAATTTTTAAGTAATAACTACACACAAAAATAGGCTTTTGGTTTTCACATGGTATAAATATGCGTACTGAGGAAGACAGGCCACCAGTCACTTCACATTCGTACTCGGCACAAAACAAGGAAGAAAAACAAAATGAAGGCTACTACAGTGGTAAGTTGTTTATAATAATATTAATATGTTAGCTATTTATAGTGGTAATTCTTCTGAGTCAGTTATATTGGTTCCAGATCATTTTAGTTAACGCAACTATACTAAGACAGTTTGTTCATAAAAAGATGTATGGTTTTTATTTCTTTGGTTATAAGTTTTCATTAATTTATAAGGTTTTTGTATCACACAAAAGGAATAATAGTTTTGTAACTTTATTTAGACTAACAGTTGGTTTTATTAAAAACAATGTGGTTTTAACAAGTAAACAAAGTTGTGAAAACAATTAAGATCAAAGTAAAATTTTCTTAAAAAATAAATCGTGTAAATTAAGTAATGGTTTTTTAAATATATTACAGGTGATTGTATGTCTGTACGTGATGTCAGTGATGACGATGGTGATGGCAGATCCCGCACCGACCTTAGCTCCAGGCGATATTGTTTCGGCTTCAGTTATTATTTAAAAGCTACGAGCAAATGACACAAACGGAAGAGATGAATAGTGTTAAGCCATAAAACTTTGCAAACAAAATAAAAAGTATAGTTGCATTTAATATTGCTTTTTTTTAAGTATTGTCATTAATACATTAAATACTTGCCACAATCCCTAAATCTACATTTTAAAGTTGATTTATATTTAAGCTGCTATGACTATCTTCTCCAAAGTATGAGTAGAAATATAAGCATGTTTTAGCCAACGAACCCTGTCTTAGATACTATTTAAAAATAGTAATAACACCAACTGGCGCGGGAGTATAAGTTGATGTATGTGATAATCTCCAGTATGTTAGCCTACTCAATGTGCATTCCCCCTCCCTTCCCTCTCCCTTTTTTGTTAAAGATTAGGGAAAATTTCTATTAAAGAGGGGGTGTTCGTGTAGTTTTCCTGACTTTGTTAGATTATCTGGCTACAAATCAAATTCTGAAAGTATATATCTTTGTGTGCATCTGTCCATCAGAAGCAGCAGGGTGAACTGGTATTAAAGTGTGTAATCCTTTGGAAGGTTTTAATGCATTTATTTATTTACTTTAGGTTCATTCACAGCATGTGCATATATGTACATACATGAAGTTAGTTCTGTGGTAATGTTCTAATCAATTTTCCAATTATAGGTAAACACGTTGTCAATGTAACATGTTCTTAATTGTAATGTTCTCAATATTTAGCATCAGATTAGCTATTAGATACTTTTTAGGTATTTAAGACACATTTCTTGGGTGTTTATGAAAAACCCTAAGAATTTTCATTGCTTACTAGGTAAAAGTTGCTCTGTTCATAAGTAATGACTGAACCCAGACATTTAATTACGTTCAGTGTACCTCTTGCTAATGCATGTACAATCATCAGGGTGTACGGCAGTGTCATTTTTTCCTTGTTGGAAAACTGGTTAATACACAAGGTATATTGGATGGCCCGTATGGCGTAGCTGCCACTTCTAATATATAAAGTTGTGCAGATCAAAAAACCATAAGCGTTCTCAGAATTGTTGACAAATGGGTACTAAGAAATATGGTATCTTAATATTAGTAATAGAATCCGTGAAATGATTTCTATCCACGAGACTATTGGCAACACATCTTCTATTTGAAAGAGTTTTGCCGAGATAGATTTATTTAACAGTTTAAGATTTAAAATACGTCTTAATTTGCCATTCCGTTTAGGTCTGAGAAAGATTTTAATGTTAAATTCACCCTATTGATGTTTTGGCTGTTAGTAAGTCAGTAATGATGTTTCCATTTAATGAAGACTGTAATTTTATGCAAAGAATGTAAAATGCAATTGCACTTAGCATAAGTTAGCCTATAAGTCCTTTAAATTAACTGTAATGTTGTCTTTAGCTTGTGCCCAACCCGTAGTTGTGTCCAATTAATTCTATCCATTTATATGTATGCATGTTACATGCATGCGTAGCGTTATGAAATGCAATCGACAATTGAGTAGGTATTTCAGTAATTTATGACTATTAAGAATATTCATTTGAGCAGGTGTAAGACCAAAGGGTTAATTAATATCCGTTAAAATTAATACACAAAACCATTGGGACATCAATATGTTCCCCGTTACATAATAAGATAATTTTCCAGGATGTGTCTGGTTTGTTAAAATTTGGTTGGGAGTTTCAGTATAGACCTTGTTAGTGAGCTGCTCTCTCAGAGCGCTCAGTGATGACAATTGCCATTTCCCTGGTTGGGATGAAATCCTGTATTTTGTTATTACTTGGTCAGTATTTTGGTGATATACAGGGTTTGGTCTTTCACTGCGCCCTGTTCATCTGCTTAACCGCCTTGACAACTCTGTTAGGTAGTTTGTCCATATGAAAAAATATTTCTGGTGCTTTGTACTTTTATTTATTTATTTATTTTATTTGTACAATATAAGGTTAGACTTCTTGTGTCATTAATTTGATGGTTATGAATATTACCGGGTTGATAGTACAGCCAAGTTGATTGGCAATTTAGTTTAAATATGTCACTTATTTCATTGAGATTGGTCATAGTTTCAGCGATGGGGGAAGTAGAAGCAGGCGTCCGTCACTCGCTCAAGGCCACGCGTTTTATGCCTACCGCTTCGCGTATCGTCGACGATACAACGAACACCGGGCTGTCGCGCGCCCGCCTGAGTGCTCGCGCGTCACGGGTACAACGCTGACTATCAAAATGCCGAAACCACGTAATTATTGTGTGATTACTGTGCAATTCCCCTGTTTCCCAATTCTCCTGTTTCCCTTTTGATTATTTATTAAAATTATTCACGCGGTTTTGGATATTTTCGACACTAAAATATAATAATCGGGAATTCAAGGAACGAAAAATATGTATCAGTCATTTTATTAAACTAAAAAATATTTGATCAACAAATAAAAAAATAATTGTTTTTCTAAAACATTCGCTTTATTACCATTATCATCATACGTATAACCCTGGCACATTTACTGGATGGCACGCACACACGTTAGTCGCGCGGCGGGCAAAAGAATTTCAACTCTCTTTGTGCGTATTTATGGTACATTTCTCCTCGCTGCAAACAGCTGGTATTATTATTATGATTTTGTAGGCTATTATAGCGTAGGTATTTTAGTTTTTGTATTGGAGTGAAGTATCTGTTACGTAGTAACTATTTATTAATCTGTGGTAGAAGTCCCTTTTGTGGCATTTTTATGATCACAACTTTTAGCAGGCTATGTGAATGAGTACTTCTTTACTTCAGTGTTAAACATAATAGGCATCAAGCATTTTCAGCGGTCTGGTATTGCAGGTTTATTTAAGATAATCATATTTCTTCAGTTGTTATTGCTTCCTTTGCTTATATATTGTAGGTCCTTGTTTTTCTTTGTATTGTTTGGTTTGTAGTCAGTGTCCAGTAATTGCTTAAATGTGAGTTCAGCGGCTCCTCAACATTTTATTTGTGTAGGAGGAGAGCATATTTTTGAAGTCGCTGATAGTATCTCATGCTGAGGGCAGGGTAGCCCGGTCTCCTGTGCACATGTATATATAAGACAAGATAGATACTTATAAAGTAAGTTAACAGATAAGATATATACTTATAAAGTAACTAGGTGAAATTAATATAATAGTAGATAAGTATAAGTTTCACATGCCAAAGTAAGTAGTTATAGTTGTTATTGTTTGTGATTAATTTTATTTAATAGATATGTATATATAGTATATTGTTATATCTGCTAATGTTTTACTTTTTGTGTTGGTTAAGTTAATTTAGTTTTATTTACTCATCTTTATTTTTACAAGTCTTGCTTGCTGAATTTAAGTTACGTTACTTTATTGTAACCATAAACATTCGTATGCCGCTATATGCGGTGAATATGCTGTACGAAACTTGTTTAACACCTGTAAACCTACCATATTCGACGAATAAATGTCTTTGTCTTTGTCTTTGTCTTTGACACATAAGGATCTCGTCCCCAGTGAACTGTTAAAGTATCAGTTTCGTCACAATGCATTCCAGCTAGCGACCTGATATTAGTGTCACAGAGAGCAACTCATGCTAATGGCAGTGTAACCGGGTCACCTGTGCTATGATAATGTCACGACCTCCGGCCTCCCACCACGAGCACGGGCGCCGCCATCCTTCCGCGCCGGGGACCTCTCGCCCCGCACCCTGGACTTCGGGTGCCTTTTTAGGCTGAAACGGACGCACGCTCTGCCCTTTTCCTGCGCCGGCGACATCTAAGTTAAGTGACTCCACTCATTACAACGGGAGTCACGTAGATCAGCACCTTCGCAACCCACTATCTACCCCTGAGTCTTTGTAATTCTAAATTCCTGTATTTTTCTTGTTACAATAAACCTTTGTAAGCTTTTGTTGTCGAGTGTGAATTATCTCCACTACACACTACCCCTTTTCACGCCACACTGGCGACCAGTAATAGGCAAAAAGAAGCTGATCACGTGACTCCCGTTCTCTTTCTTCTTCTTTTTGTGTGTATTTACGTGTGTGTGTGAAATCCGTCCAAGAAAGTACGTAATTTCTATACGTAATATCTGTTTTTCTTGTGAACAACGTGCTAACCTAAACAGCACGTGGTTAAATTATTTAATGTTACTGTATTGCAGTGAATCTCTTAATCATATTCGCGAGTGAGTGTTCGTAAATAATACCTAATTAGCTTCTCTAATCTATTTCTTGAACGGATTTCTACGTACTTACACATTTTATCCGGGTAATATGGCTTTCGATATTAACTTCGTGTGCTTATTAAAGCCAAGCTTGAATTCCTCTAATATGAACTTCAGGCAAACTTGCAAACTTTAAGCAAATCTTCACGCTAGCACCATATTTACCGGTATGATGTGCCCTATCTAATAAAACCGATATATAAACGGTCTGGACCGAATTCCATGCTTTATACTCTCTTTAACCTCTAAGCCCACATGGCACGTGTTGCAGGCAGGTTGCTCAACGGAAGATAATCATAATGAATCATTTAATTCATATACCTTTAATCTTAAACTTGTTTCTGAATTATCTTAATTTTATTTACAAAAAAAAAACATGTGTTTAGATACCGAGAGTAAACTAATTTATGTTGTGTAGGGGTTGGAGAAGTAAGTCATAGCAGCTTAAATATAAATCAACTTTAAAATGTAGATTTAGGGATTGTGGCAAGTATTTATTGTATTAATGACAATACTTTAAAATAAGCAATATTAAATGCAACTATACTTTTTATTTTGTTTGCAAAGTTTTATGGCTTAACACTATTCATCTCTTCTGTTTGTGTCATTTGCTCGTAGCTTTTAAATAATAACTGAAGCCGAAACAATATCGCCTGGAGCTAAGGTCGGTGCGGGATCTGCCATCACCATCGTCATCACTGACATCACGTACAGACATACAAGCACCTGTAATATATTTAAAAAACCATTACTTCATTTACACGATTTATTTTTTAAGACAATTTTATTTTGATCTTAATTGTTTTCACAACTTTGTTTACTTGTCAAAACCACATTGTTTTTAATAACACTAACTGTTAGTCTAAATAAAGATACAAAACTATTATTCCTTTAGTGTGATACAAAAACTTATACTTAACCAAAGAAATAAAAACCATACATCTTTTTATGAGTAAACTATCTTAGTATAGTTGCGTTACCTCAAATGATCTAGAACCAATATACTTAACTGACTCAGATAAATTACCACTATCAATACCTAGCTAACATATTAATATTATTGTAAACAACTTACCACTGTAGTAGCCTTCATTTTGTTTCTCTTCCTTGTTTTGTACCGTGTACGAATGTGAAGCGACTGGTGGCCTGTGTTCCTCAGTAAGCTTATTTATACCTTGTGAAAAACACAAAACCTTTTTCTTGTGCATAGTAATAAAGTAAAAAAACAGGTATTTTATCATCAATTAATTATCAAGAGTTAATTTCTTTTTACTTGGTAGTGTAGCACAAAAGTATTATTGTTTCATTACCATATTACGCAATAAATTAATTTGTGGAATAATTGCACTTTATTTAATAATAAAACTGTCATTTAGAAACAATCTTATCTTCTTAATATCTTCTTGTCTTCTTAATATATATAAATCTCGTGTCACAATGTTTGTCCTTAATGGACTCCTAAACCACTTAACCGATTATAATAAAATTCGCACACCATGTGCAGTTCGGTCCAACTTGAGAGATAGGATAGTTTAAATCTTTATATATATAATTCTGCTGTGCGTGTGTGTGTATGTCATTGAACTCCTCCTGACCGATTTGAATGAATTTTTCTGTATGCGTTTGAGTGGTGCCCTGGATGGTTTAGATTCACAAATCAGCCCGGCAGAGGTAGTAGGTAGGTAGTAGGTAGGTAGTAGGTAAAGGTAAGGTGTTTTGGCTGTGGGAAAACACCTGCTTTCCCACAGCCAAAACACTTTACAGCGCCCCCTTTCGGCACGGCGTTGCACTTTGAAAAATCGTGGTCAGTTTTACCACATTTAAAACAAATGGGCTTTGCAGTCTTCTTAAACTGCCTACTCCTACTACTAGTGCCAGCACACGAGCAACTGGCCGACTTGGCTGCGTTAGTCGTCGAGGCAGCCACCGCCTGAACAGGCTTATTAGACTTGCCCTTGTAAGCGAAGTCCGCGCCAAGCATACTAGAGCTGGACCTCGACGGCTCCACAAACAAATCAGCCCGCTGACGCGCGGCTTCCAACTTCCGGCACTGTTCCTTAAGTTGGGCGATTGAGGTTGTTTGCACTAACGCTAACTGTTGTGTAAATTGAGGCCTAATATGTAATAAAATCTCTAATTTACTATCCTCGCTCAGTGGGTTTTTGAGACGAGCAAACATACATGACATAATTGAAAAATAAATATGGACTGGTTCGTCCGCTCCCTGTGTACGTGACCTAATTTCCCCCAGCAACCTATAATCATGGTCCACTGGGCCAAACTCCTCCAATAAAATTTCTTTAAGCTGAGACCAACATGAAACTTGATCCCTGATACCTCTGTACCAAAGCAGTGCTTGTTCCGAAAATAATTGAGCAGCAGAATTAAATAACTTAACATCCGAGACACCATAGGACAGTTGCAACTCATCAACACGTTCTAAGAATGACCGAGGATCTGTAATGCCGTTGAACCTCAAATTCCACTGAGTAAAGACTCGCAGGAGAAGACTAGCTTCACAATTCCTGGCAGAGGTTTGTTTAAATTTAAGGTCATGCCATTTGGTCTTTGCGGCGCACCTGCTCGTCAGCAGCGCCTTATGGATCGATTATTCGACCATAACTTAACGAGCGATATTGTGAATGGCATGGTATTCTGTTTTATCGATGACATCGTAATTTGTAGTTCAGATTTTAACACCCACATGGTTTTGTTAAAACGAGTGTTGGACAAATTGAAGATGGCCAATCTGACAATAAATTTTACCAAGTCTAAATTCTTCAGGCAGTCGCTAAAGTACCTTGGTTACGTCGTAGACGAGTTCGGTTTGCGTACTGATCCTGAGAAGGTATCGGCCATTTTGAATTTTCCCACTCCAACAACTGCGCGGGATGTAAAAGTATTTTTAGGTACATGCTCGTGGTACCGTCGTTTCATAAGAAATTTTTCAACAATCGCAGCTCCTTTGAACAGTTTGACAGCAAAGGGTAAAAAGGCACCACCTTTTCAGTGTTCGGAGGAAGCTGAAACAGCTTTTATTACCTTAAAGAACGCCTTGGTTACTGCCCCGGTTTTAGCTGTCCCTGATTTTGACAAACCTTTCACTGTTCATTGTGACGCTTCAGCGTATGGTTTAGGTGGTATGTTGTCCCAAACAATAGACAATTACGAACATCCGATTGCGTACGTTAGCCGTTCGCTGAACAAAGCGGAGCGGAATTATAGTGCTACCGAACGGGAGGCACTGGCGGTTATTTTTGCAGTAGAGAAATTTCAAGCTTATTTAGGTTCCCGACCCTTCAAAGTGGTCACGGATCACTCATCGCTGAAGTGGTTCATGAACTTGGAGAATCCAACCGGAAGACTTGCTCGTTGGGGTTGCCGACTGTCTCAATTTGACTTTGAAATTGAGCACAGGAAGGGCTCTGACAACGTCGTTCCGGATGCATTGTCCAGGCTTATGAAAGTGGAAGCGGTGAATGATTCCGATGACGCAGAGAAAGATGATTGGTATGACAGGACCTTTAATGGTTGTAAAGCCTTTCCTAAAAACTTTCCTAATTTCTGCGTCAAGGACGGGAAACTCTATCGTTTCTGCAAGAGTAAATACAATCTACTGAGTGAATTTGATTGGAAGGAAGTGGTGAAGAAAGGTGATCGGATGGAAGTTATTAGGGCAAACCATTGTGAAGCTACTGCAGCACACTTGGGAGTGTTTAAGACGCACAGACGGCTGTGTTTAACTTATTTTTGGCCAGGCATGCATAAGGATGTCGTGGAATTCATTAAAAATTGTGACGTCTGTGCCGCGTATAAACATTCCACAAAGGCTACACCAGGCTTAATGGGTCAACCGAAGGTTTGCCATAGACCTTTCCAAGTAGTGTCCATAGATTTGGTAGGTCCTTTACCACGTTCCCGAGCTGGATTTACGTTTTTATTAGTCGTAACATGTTGCTTTTCTAAATATACCTTATTGTTTCCGTTGCGTCGTGCAACCAAAGCTCTTGTGGCCAAACATTTTGAACGGGATGTTATTTTAGCTCACGGTGTCCCTGAAACCGTAATTGCAGATAACGGAGTGCAATTCACGGGATCGGAATTCCGGAATCTACTGAAACGCTACAACATTCCCAAAGTACATTATTGCCCACGTTATACGCCGCAGGTTAATCTGGTAGAACGGTACAACAAGACAGTTATGACGGCCGTAGCTTCCTACGTGGAAGAAAACCATAGGAACTGGGATGAGCAACTGTACCGAATTCGCGCGCGCGCGCTCCCACCGTGCGAACGTGACACTGGTTAATGCGCTTAAACATACGGTGAATCAAATATTGTTTATAACGGAAATTGGAAAAACTACCTATTATTAACTTTCTAACTATTACGATGGCTCAGTGCAAGTCGTGTGAACAGTCACTAGCCCGAGTGAAAACGGACAGTATTGTGAAGTGTGGTGGTGCCTGTAAAGGCGTCCTGCATAAAAAGTGTGCTGCTAAAATCAAGGCATTTAGTGACACCGGCATGTGTGATGAGTGCCAAACTACTCCAAATCAGCATAAGCCATCCATAGTAATCGACCTAGGCAAAACGACACCGGAAAAGCTGTTGGCAGAAGTGAATGAGAAGCTTGCAATAGTCTTCAACATGAAGCAAACTCTTGAGTCAATGGCTGAAGACATAAGTTTTTACTCTGAAAAATATCAGGAACTGGTGGAAGAGAAAGCAAAAACAGATAAAAAGATTAAAGCTCTGGAACACCAAAATGCACATTTGGAAACCTGTAACAAGGCTCTAGAGGAAAGACTAGTGTACTTGGAGACACGTGAAAAAGAAAAAAATATAGAAATATTTGGATTAGAGGAACAACAGAACGAGAAAGTAGAGAAAATAATTAAAAATGTAGCAAATAAATTAGGAATAGAAGACGAAATGATAATATGTGAGGCAAGGAGGGTAGGCGCAGAAAACAAAACAGAGAAACCACAGCGCGAGAAAAAGGCGCGACCGGTTGTTATAACTCTGGCTACGCGTGTTGCTCGCGACAAATGGTTAGCAACAAGAAAATCTCACCAACTCACTAATGATGACATATTTGCCAACGGAAATAAACAACGAATATACATAAACGAAGATCTCACAAAGCATACGCGCAACCTTCTCTGGGCGGCCAAAAATAAGTTGAAACCAATTTTTAAATACATATGGGTTCAAAACGGTAAGGTTTTGATAAAAAAAGATGACCCAAACGATAACAAGATAAAGTCGATCCGTACATTAAGCGACATAAGTAGGTATGCCTCCAACAAATGACATAACGGCTAACTACTTTGTCTAAAATAATGTGAGCTTATTGTTGTGATTATCCTACACATCAAAATTCGATGATCAAGCATTACATAATATAACAGCAAACGTTAAATACAATAGATACACATATATAGACTCATGGCAAGAAGAAATTATGCAATCACAAAGCAAATTGAACATTATACACCTAAACATAAGGTCTCTCAAAAAAAATTTTTGTCAGTTACAAGTATTAATAAGCAAGTGTAAGGAGAAACTGGATATCATTGCGCTAACGGAGATTAATATAAAAAAGCAGGAACTATGCCTATTTAGTATGGAAGGATATGACACACATATATATACAAGAGAAACCAAAAGAGGAGGAGGAATTCTGCTGTATGTAAACAAGAAACTAAACTTTACTGCCAAAATAAGTAAATCAAATCATTATGAGATGATACACGGACAACTTTTTCAAGATGGAGGACGAATACTACACGTACTAATTATTTACAGACCACCCAAGACAAATAAACAAGGATTTGTTGATGAAATTCATAATTCATTATCAAAAATTCCTTTAAGCTGTGAAGTAATTCTAATCGGCGACACAAATGTGGATTTGTTATCTAAAACCGGTTCTACGGTGACAAATAAATATTCTAACAATATGAGCGAGATAGGCCTAGAATGTGCGATCCATGACGTCACGCGAGAAGAGGTGTACGGCAACACGGTGACGCGGACGTGCATCGACCATGTGTGGGTGCGTACTCAGCGTGTGCTATCTAGTTATGTGTTAGAGTGTAAGATATCAGATCACTATATAATCGGTGTGTGCGTCGCGGGTGCATCGAGCTTAAACAATACCGTAAGTGTTTTGCAATCCTATAAGACTATCATTTGTGATAAAAACGTATTGGAAAAACTTGAAAGTGTGTCATGGATCGAACTTTTGGATTGTAAATGTCCGTTAGATTTGTATAATAAAATGTCTTCAATTTTTACTGATGTGTATAACGAGTCTAAAACTCAAGTATGCGTGCGTAATAAAAGAAAAAGCAAGCCTTGGATTACTAAAAGTCTAAGGAACATGATAAGTATTAGGGATACGTTGTTTAGAAAGTGTAAAAGTAAACCAGATGACATGAATTTACATATTATGTATAATAGATATAGAAATAGAGTAAATAAATGTATTAATAAAAAAAGAAACAAATTCCGACAAGAAGAAATCAAAAATTGTAATAAAAACATTAGGAAAATTTGGGCAAAAATTAACTCATGGACAGGAAATGCAAAAAAGGGCATAGACTATGTTATTTTAAAATATTTAGGAAAGACGGAAGATTCAGTTATAAACATTTGTAATAAATTTTCTACTACCTTTACTAAGGAAGTATTAGATGTAAAACATGTATGTAATGATAAGTTTTTGGACAGATCTAGTTATGTTAAATGTAGTGAAATATCATTACGCTTTCAAAAGGCATATCCGTGTGACATAGACAAAATTATAAATCAACTAAGCTGTGATAAAGGCGAAGGATAGATAAAATTCGAGTCAAAGATATTAAGTTTTTAAAATGTAAGTTGAGCCTGTAATAGCTTTATTTGTTAACTTATGCATGGAAAAGGGACTATATCCAGAACAACTAAAAACAGCATTAATAAGACCGATTTTTAAAAAAGGAGTATATAGTGACTACTCAAATTATAGGCGATAGCCATACTGTCTGTAATTAATAAAATTATGGGAAAATTCGTTGTAAATCAAGTTAGTGTTTTCTTAGAAAAATATAATATATTAACCAATGCACAACATGGTTTCCGACGCGGAAGGAACACGGCGACGGCTTTGGCACAGTTTACAGATGACGTCAATGATTGTTTGGACCAGCGGAAGCAGGTGGTGGTGGTCTACATTGACTTCAAAAAAGCTTTCGATACTTTGGAACACCACCAGCTGCTTCAGGCCATGGAGGAATGTGGGATAGCGGGACCAGTAAACAATTGGTTTCGCGCCTATCTCACGGACCGGTCCCTTCAGACTGTCGTTGACGGTGTCGTCGAGAGAGCCTAGACATGTCACGTGTGGTGTGCCAACCGGCTCCGTGTTCGGTCCCGTTGGGTACATCATGCATGTCAACAGTATGTGTAATATGGTCCGAAATTGTCGCATATACATGTACGCTGATGATACTTGTCTCGTATATGCAGACAAAGATTTAAATTTAATAGAAAAATACATTCAAGAGGATCTCATTAATGTTATCAAATGGGCTCATGATAATGGGATCATAATCAATATAGAAAAAACCAAATGTATGCATATACGATCTCCCTACCTTAAGAACATTGCGCGTCCGCCGCGCATAGTGGGCCACAGCTTTGAGTGTCTGCATAGTGGGGAACTGTCACAGTGTGAGTGTGCAACTATTGAGGTGGTGGAAGAATACAGGTACCTGGGTTTAACCATTGATAGTCACTTTTCGTGGAAAATACACATCTCGTACCTATGTGATAAACTCAGGTCAGTGCTTGTTAAATTCCACCACCTTAGTTTTGTATTGGACAGGGCCACGCTGTACGTGGTCTACTATGCGCTGGTGGACTCGTTACTGTCTTATGGGCTGGCTTGCTATGGCAACACTTTCAAAACGTACTTGGACAGAATAAAACAACTACAGATTAGGTTCATGAAATTATTAGTGGACAAAAATACAAAAAGTTTATGTAAAAGTAGCAATTATGAAATGTTATTCATGGAATGCAAGATGTTACCGGTCCATGAGAGGGTAAAGTTGTTATTAGCTGTAGAACAATTTGGTAATAGTAGATATAAAGAATGTATTGTGCGTACAAGGTCACAAAGAAATGTTAATGTACCTAGATATATAGTCCCCACTTGCAATAACTACTACGGACGCAGGTGTAGAAAATATCTAATCCCAGCCATTTTAAATGATGTCCCAGTAAATATTGAAAAAGCTGTAATACGAAAAATACGTTTAAAAACAAAGTACAACAGTGGCTTCTTGCGGTTTTTAAAGAAAATAATATATAAATATGTGACGTGACTGATGAGGTGATGGTGACTCATCTGTATGTGTACCTATACATGAATGTGAGTCATTATTACCTGATCAGAATAGAATCATAAATACATACAATAATAATAATGAATAAATATAGAATAATTAATAATACACAGGTGAAAAAATGTACATGATATAATAATAATATTAGATTAAATAATGTGGGAGTTACGTCTGCCAACAAACCGTTATGCGGTTTGGCAGGGTAATAATTTTAGATAAATGTGAACTGTTTTTTGTGAATAAACATTTTTTCATTTTCATTTTCATTTTCATTCAGTTTGCTATAAACAGTGCAGTAAACGAGTCCACTGGGTTTTCTCCTTTCTTTTTAGTACATGGTAGGGAACCGGTCGTGAATGGGTCCTTCTACAGAGATACTGATGCGGAGTATGAAGTAGCCATGCCTCGCGACGAGTACGCTGGGGAGTTAGGCTGTTTGAGGGACATTTTTGGTCAGGTTCGGTTGCATTTATTAAAGGCACATGAGGCTAACTCTAAATATTATAATTTACGCCGTAGACCGGCTAGGTTTTCAGTTGGGGATATTGTTTGGAAGCGCTGCTATACGCAAAGCGATGCAGCTAAGTTAAAAATGGCTAAGTTAGAACCCAAGTACGAGAAGTGCAGGGTGAAGGCCGTTTTGTCCCCCTTAGTTTACGAATTGGAAAGATTAGATGGCCATCCCATTGGGTCTTGGCACATGAAGGACTTGAAGAGTCACTAGTTTTTTTCGAAGTAGCTAGGCGATCTGACAGCAGCCGCATTGTAGTGTCGAAGTGATACGGCTGTGTGTGTGTCTGTATTCCGTGGACGCACGACCCGCCGTTATCACGCGAGCTCGTCGTGCCGCCACGGTGGGGTAGGTAGGTAGTAGGTAGGTAGTAGGTAGGTAGTAGGTAGGTAGTAGGTAGGTAGTAGGTAGGTAGTAGGTAGGTAGTAGGTAGGTAGTAGGTAGGTAGTAGGTAGGTAGTAGGTAGGTAGTAGGTAGGTAGTAGGTAGGTAGTAGGTAGGTAGTAGGTAGGTAGTAGGTAGGTAGTAGGTAGGTAGTAGGTAGGTAGTAGGTAGGTAGTAGGTAGGTAGTAGGTAGGTAGTAGGTAGGTAGTAGGTAGGTAGTAGGTAGGTAGTAGGTAGGTAGTAGGTAGGTAGTAGGTAGGTAGTAGGTAGGTAGTAGGTAGTAAGTAGGTAGGTAGTAGGTAGGTAGTAGGTAGGTAGTAGGTAGGTAGTAGGTAGGTAGTAGGTAGGTAGTAGGTAGGTAGTAGGTAGGTAGTAGGTAGGTAGTAGGTAGGTAGTAGGTAGGTAGTAGGTAGGTAGTAGGTAGGTAGTAGGTAGGTAGTAGGTAGGTTGTAGGTAGGTAGTAGGTAGGTAGTAGGTAGGTAGTAGGTAGGTAGTAGGTAGGTAGTAGGTAGGTAGTAGGTAGGTAGTAGGTAGGTAGTAGGTAGGTAGTAGGTAGGTAGTAGGTAGTAGTAGGTAGGTAGTAGGTAGGTAGTAGGTAGGTAGTAGGTAGGTAGTAGGTAGGTAGTAGGTAGGTAGTAGGTAGGTAGTAGGTAGGTAGTAGGTAGGTAGTAGGTAGTGGTAGTAGGTAGGTAGTAGGTAGGTAGTAGGTAGGTAGGTAGGTAGTAGTAGGTAGGTAGGTAGTTAGTAGGTAGGTAGTAGGTATGTAGTAGGTAGGTAGTAGGTAGGTAGTAGGTAGGTAGTAGGTAGGTAGTAGGTAGGTAGTAGGTAGGTAGTAGGTAGGTAGTAGGTAGGTAGTAGGTAGGTAGTAGGTAGGTAGTAGGTAGGTAGTAGGTAGGTAGTAGGTAGGTAGTAGGTAGGTAGTAGGTAGTATGTCAATTCGAATTCAATATTCATAGTTGACAGGACAACGTCTGTCGGGTCAGCTAGTTTGCTTATAAGTAGTTGAGCAATTTTTAACGTGCGTGAAGAAAAGTATTTTGTTTGACAGAAAAAACAAATACTCGGTTAGTGATATTTTTGTAATTACAGAATATCAAAACACAGTTGAAAATTGTGCACGTATTTTCTTTTGATGACGTAAGCCTTTAAGTCATAAAAAGAAAATACGTGCACATTTTTATCAGTGCGCCTGCACTGAGAAAAGATTATTTAAAATTGAACCTCAAAGAGGGTAAATTGAGAGATAAAACATAATTTGAAAGTAAGCGGGCGAAGCCGCAGGAAAGTACTAGTAATTCATTAGAGCAGCTAGTACCGGTGAATGAAGAAAATAATACTCTTTGAAAACAGGTATTTGGTTAATTTAAACGAATATTTTTTGTACCTAAACATTTTATTTTATTTTCATGTGACATAGATTATTAGATAAGGAATTTTTAAGTAATAACTACACACAAAAATAGGCTTTTGGTTTTCACAAGGTATAAATATGCGTACTGAGGAAGACAGGCCACCAGTCGCTTCACATTCCTACTCGGCACAAAACAAGGAAGAAAAACAAAATGAAGGCTACTACAGTGGTAAGTTGTCTATAATAATATTAATATGTTAGCTATTTATGTTGGTAATTCTTCTGAGTCAGTTGTATTGGTTCCAGATCATTTTAGTTAACGCAACTATACTAAGATAGTTTGCTCATAAAAAGATGTATGGTTTTTATTTCTTTGGTTATAAGTTTTCATTAATTTATAAGGTTTTTGTATCACACAAAAGGAATAATAGTTTTGTAACTTTATTTAGACTAACAGTTGGTTTTATTAAAAACAATGTGGTTTTAACAAGTAAACAAAGTTGTGAAAACAATTAAGATCAAAGTAAAATTGTCTTAAAAAATAAATCGTGTAAATTAAGTAATGGTTTTTTAAATATATTACAGGTGATTGTATGTCTGTACGTGATGTCAGTTATGTCGATGGTGATGGCAGATCCCGCACCGACCGAAGCTCCAGGTGATATTCTTTCGGCTTCAGTTATTATTTAAAAACTACGAGCAAATGACACAAACGGAAGAGATGAATAGTGTTAAGCCATAAAACTTTGCAAACAAAATAAAAAGTATAGTTGCATTTAATATTGCTTATTTTAAATTATTGTCATTAATACATTAAATACCTACTTGCCACAATCCTTTAATCTACATTTTAAAGTTGCTTTATATTTAAGCTGCTATGACTATCTTCTCCAAAGTATGAGTAGAATATAAGCATGTTTTAGCCAACGAACCCTGTCTTAGATACTATTTAAAAACAGTAATAACACCAACTGTCGCGGGAGTATAAGTTGATGTATGTGATAATCTCCAGTATGTTAGCCTACTCAATGTGCATTCCCCCTCTCTTCCCTCTCCCTTCCTTGTTAAAGATCAGGGAAAATTTCTATTAAAGAGGGGGTGTTCGTGTAGTTTTCCTGACTTTGTTAGATTAACTGGCTACAAATCCAATTCTGAAAGTATATATCTTTGTGTGCATCTGTCCATCAGGGGCAGCAGGGTGAACTGGTATTAAAGTGTGTAATCCTTTAAAAGGTTTTAATGCATTTCGGTCATTCTCCAATTCGGCGTTATTTGCCTAATTACCGTAACCATTTTTATTTTTCACTGATTTTACTTAAACTCATTAAAATATGAAACTAATAAAAAATACGAATTCAATAATCAATGAGGCATGTTTTAATTATTGGTAGTTTTCTAGTTAAAGCGACTTAAAAAAATTATGAGTACGGTAATTAGAACAGTTTTATATCTAATGCCACGGTAATTAGAAAATGCCGTCAATTCTATGTAAAATATGATATAATATAATATAATAAAAAAAACACACATTAATAATAATTAGTATACATTTATTTATATAAAAATAAATCCCTATTTGTCTTTGTCATCTTTGGACCGATTTCACTAATTCTTTGATGTGTTTGTTATTGTTTGGAGGAGGTTCTTATGAAAATTAGGGTACTTTAGGATAGCGTTGGTTAGAGTAGAAAAGTGGGATAGAGTAGGATAGGCTAGAGTAGGTTAGAGTAGGGTATAGTAGGAGTGAAGCCGCTGGAAAAAGCTAGTATTTTTTTTTCTATTTATTTATTTTCATACACATTATTTAAATTTTTTAATACTGATGTAAAATAACATAAACATGTAAAAATATAAAAAAACAGTTAAGTAGACCCCCCCCCCCCCCGGCATCAGGAACAGGGTCCCAGCTACCGGTGATCAGAGCTCCAGAGGGAGGAACTTCCTTACGATGCGAGTCGTGTCCAAAAGCTTCTGAAAGAAGCTCTTGATCCAGCCATGTAACGAAAGCCTCCGAGAGAGAGGTGTTGGTCAAGACTCTTGGCTATTAAACCATTGGCAGAAACAAATATCGGCACATGACCGCTGAGTTCACATTCCACATGTCAACAATCTCGCAAGCCAAGTTGATATATATAGTTTTTTTATCTTTCTCGGTCTTCATAAGGTTCCCGTCACGCAGGACCGTCACGACAACGAGCATTTCGCGCCGCTTTAATTGATCCACCATCACTATATCAGGCTTGTTTGCTACAACAGTCCTGTCAGTGATGATGAATCGACCCAAGTACAGTGTGACATTGCCATCTTCAGATTCTACGAGGCCGTATCCCATGCAAGTTGCTGATTGATAATCCTGGCTACTAGGTTATGTCCATTCAAGTACTATTCGTTATCAAGACGAAAACAACCAGTGATAATGTGTCGAATCGTTCTCCCGGCAAGTGACACGCCCGACATAAGTCAACCGTAGCATCTTTCACAATAAACCTCCGAAAATTCTTCGTTATGATGACTTCATCCATAATTGTACAGACGAAATCTTCGGTTTCCCAAATAAGTTACCAAATCGTAGCCACTAAACGGACGATCGTTAAACTGTGCTAGCACACACACCGACGACCCCAGTAACTATAGACCAATCTCAGTTTTACCTACGTTCAGTGAAAATTTTGATAAACTTATTTTAAACAATTGTAAATATATTTCTGTAAACTATAAATTGTTGCATAAAAAACAGTTCGGTTTTACAAGGGGTCGTTCAACAACTGACCTTTTAGAGCATATTTATAATGCTTGGGAGGATAAATGCGATGCATTTTATTGTTGCAAGTTTGTAAACTTGCGAAGCACGAATAAACTGTTTTTCTTTATTTCTTTCATTAGGTATTTTTTGCCATTTTGATTGCGTTTTATTAAAGATAAACTGTCAAAAAAACTAAGTTCGGCAGCATACGCCGCGCCGACGTTAGGAAAATTCGTTGTTTAACTGATTTAGAGACAGCCCGTTTAGTTTATTTTAGTTATTTTCACAGTGTGATGTCGTACGGCATTCTATTGTGGGGAAATGCCGCCGATATTCAGACAATATTTGTGTTACAACAAAAGGGCTTTTCGTGCAATTTATAAATTGAGTCCCCGACGCTTCCTCAGAGACAAATTCAAAGAGATTAATATATATTAAGCAAAAGGGTACTTCCCGTTGACCAAGAATCATGAAATTTGGCAAGAAGCAAGATCATAAAGCACAAAAAAGGAAAAACTCCGAAAACCGTAAAGGACAATGAGCAGAAGTGGTCCAAATTTCCACCACTGTTGGGGGCTATGTAAGCTTAAAGTCGACTAAATACCATACAATTTCGACTACAAGGCGAAAAAAATATATTCACTCAGAAAAAAGTTATGACTGTTTAAAAATACGTACTTTTACGCTTACAACTTTTGCACATAGCCATATTTAAAGCAGTAAAAACGCATTCCCCGAGGTTCTGTAATGCGTTTAATTGAAATCGTCTGCAAAGTGTACAATGATAACGTTAGCGTAGCGTGTATCAGATTGAAGTAGCAAGAGATGGAGCATTTAGTGAAATAGTTGATTTTTGGCATTGAACCTGAAAATGCTATGTTGCTACACGCAAGAATACAATCCCGACACGCACGTGCAAGACTTAGAATACTCCATTATTGATCCGTAGTCAAGAAATCATTTCGTACTACTACCACAGATTAATAAATAGTTACTACGTAACAGATACTTCACTCCAATACAAAAACCAAAATACCTACGCTATAATAGCCTACAAAATCATAATAATAATACCAGTTGTTTGCAGCAAGGAGAAATGTACCATAAGCACGCACAAAGAGAGTTGAGATTCATTTGCCCGCCGCGCGACTAACGTGTGTGCGTGTCGTCCAGCAAATCTGCTAGGGTTATACGTATGATGATAATGGTAATAAAACGAATGTTTTAGGATACCATTTTTTTTTATTTGTTGATCAAATATTTTTTACTTCGATAAAATTACTGATGCATATTTTTCGTTCCTTGAATTCCCGACTAATATATTTTAGTGTCGAAAATATCCAAAACCGCGTGAATAATTTTAATAAATAATCAAAAGGGAAACAGGAGAATTGGGAAACAGGGAATTGCACAATAATCACGCAATAATTACGTGGTTTCGGCATTTTGATAGTCAGCGCTGTACCCGTGACGCGCGAGCACTCAGCCGGGCGCGCGACAGCCCGGTGTTCGTTGTATCGTCGACGATACGCGAAGCGGTAGGCATAAAACGCGTGGCCTTGAGCGAGTGACGGACGCCTGCTACTACTGTTCTTGTTTTTCTAGAATGTGAACTGTGGGTTGCTGTGCCCACGTCATGGTAATTATTTGGTATTTTGGATGGGCGAGACACGAACCCACAATAAATTCTACTTCCAACTGCGAATCTGGGTAATGTTATTGCGGATGAAAACATATAAGATGTACTCTTTTAAGGACAGACCTCACACTGTGAGGCATAAATAAATAAAACTATTGTGAAATATTTTATAGGCATAAGACCTTTCATTTGATCATGATAGAGTTAGATTTTCTTTGAAATGATAGGGTTTGATTTTTTCGACGTAGCGAAGTACCTACTAGCTTTTTATTTTGACGTAATATAGCTTATATCAACCAGAATAACGTATGAATTACAACGAAATGTTAATTATACACTTAAATCAACCGAGTTGTTTAAAAGATATAGTGAAATAAAGAAGCGTAATTAGGTTTTAAATTGCAAGTTTTCATGGGGTCATAACTTTTTACTGAGTAAATATTTTTGGTAGCGGTCTGTTTATAATGATTCAGTACGCAGTGTTCTATAATATGCCATAGTTCTTATTGGTGGTGGAAAGGACATGGCCAGCCCCGATATGGTCGATTGCAGTTATCGAATTCAATTTACACCAATGATTTTTGGTGTTTTATTTCGCTTTACTCAAAATATTAAATTTACAGCCTAAAATACTAACGATCCGACTATTTTTTCCCAATTTAAAATGGCGAAACGACCGAATGAGATACTGAAATCTTCGAAAAATAAACATGAACGTTTATTGCTATAATACTTTTCTACCAGCATAAATTACGTTCTACTGAATACTATGCTTTGTAATTTTTATCTTTACTTGCCAACTATTAATTTATAAATTACCTTTCATATTTCATAGACTGTGGTGACTGAAAATATTATTCTTAGTGGTTATACAGAAACTTATAAAAAAAAAAAAATGTACTTGTAAAATAACTTTTACTTGCATCATATGTCATGAATTTCACTTACTACGGATATGCTTCGATATTGGAGTATCTATTTCAGGCGTTAAAAAGGGGTGTGTAATGAATTGGTATAATAACAAATGCACTAATTTTACTTGAAATAACGTTCATATAATATAATTTTCATATTTATGCTATAATATCAAGTAACCTAAATTCATATGACCTAAACATTATATGTATCATATAATTTTCCTTTAATATAGTATAACATTTATTTTATAATTTTTTCAATAATTATAATATTCTTTTTATATAACGTTTATTTGATCTAATATTTTATTTGACCTAAATTTCAAGTTTAATGGTCACCAGTTCTAACCTTACCAAACCTTAAAATCCGTACTTATACATGCGAAAGTAACTCTGTCTGTCTGTCTGTCTCTTCTTCACGCCTAAACCACAGAACCGATTTGAATGAAATTTGGTACAAATATAGTCTGGGACCCGAGAACGGACATAGGATAGTTTCCATCCCCTTTTCAAGTTTAGTTTTGTTATTCGAAGATCCGTTTCTTTTTAGGAGAAAATGTAATTTGGACATGCTCTTATTTGTTGTTAAATTGGATATTTTACTAGTGTGTTAGTCATAATTACCTACCTAAAATAAAAGACATATTTCAAAATTATGCAATCCGAGATGACAAGATTTATAGAAAGGTGGGCAACAAAATGAGATGGGTAGTTCCTAATTCAGCACGTTGGAAAATATGCCAAATTAATCATGATGAAGCGGGTCACTTTTCTGTTGAGAAATACTTGAGAAAATCTCATCTGATTACTGGTTTCCAAAAATGAATCAATTCATCAGGAAATACGTGAAAGCATGCATTAATTGTGCCTATAATAAGGAAATTTCGGGCAAGAAAACTGGTGAATTACATCCTATTCCAAAGATTAGCGCTATTTTCCACACCGTCCACATGGACCATCTTGGCCCATTTATCAAAAGCAAAAGAGGAAACTGTTACATTCTTGGAATTATAGATGCGTTTAGCAAGTTTATTTTTGTTAAAGGCGTACGAAATACTAAAACTAAAACAACTATTAAGGTCTTAGAAGAAATCTTCTCGGTGTTTGGTCTTCCTAAAGTAATTATATCTGATCAAGGTTCTTCTTTTACTTCCAGTGAATTCAAGGCCTTCACTGGCTCGATTGGTACTAAACATGTGTATAACGCAGTGGCAACACCACGTGCTAACGGGCAAATCGAGCGGTATAATAGGACCATCTTGAATTCACTGGCGGCAATGAACAATGGTCTTGATGAGAAAGATTGGGATCTCAATTTAGGAAGGCTACAATGGAGTCTTAATAACACGGTTAATAAAGGCACAGGAAAGTGTCCTGCCGAGATAGTTTTCGGACAAAGAACGATAGGTCGTTCAGAAGGAATTATTAAAGGCGCTTTGGAAGATACAGAGCAAATGACAAGTATAGAAAGAGAAGAACTAAGAAAGACTGTTCAAGAGAATATAGAAGATAATCAACTAAAAATGAAAAAGAATTATGACAACAAGAAAGCACCCACTAAAGTATTTCAGCTGAATGATCTTGTCATGATTCCCAATCATAGGACAGAAAAAGGCAAAAGTAAAAAGTTAGTCCCAAAGTTTCGGGGACCCTTTCAGATAACACGTGTCCTAGATAATGACAGGTACGAAATATGTAGCATTCGCGGACATGCTGATCGTGCATACCGCAATATTTTCCCGGCAGACCATCTAAAACCATGGATAACGATGGGGACACCTCCTGTTACTGACGAAATAAGCTCCACAACTGACGATTCTCTGTCAGAGTGATTTAATGCATCTATATATTATCTTTATATTATCTTTATATTATCTTTATATTTCTTAACTGACTTACATCTATTGAAATACTCACCACTATTTTCCCTATTTACTGACCTTTACAGCATAGATAGCAGTGAGAAAATGTACGACCCCAAGCGTGGTACTAAAGTTCCCAAGTGTGAACATTATGATGACTACCCAAACTCAATGTGAAATCCCCAAGTGTGGCTGTTAGCCCCTAGTGGGCCAATATAAATAGATAACAATGACCCCAAGTGTGGTGCCTATGGAAGTTCCCAAGTGTGAACACTAATATGATTGTTCCCAAGTGTGAACACTAATATGATTGTTCCCAAGTGTGAACACTAATATGATTGTTCCCAAGTGTGAACACTAATATGATTGTTCCCAAGTGTGAACACTAATATGATTGTTCCCAAGTGTGAACACTAATAAGGATTGTCATTGAAACGAATAAGAATACCCAAGTGTGGCTGCGGTTAATCAATCCTACCCCCAGAGTGGTACTGAAGTTACAATTTGTGTGCCCCTAGTGTGGCTCTAATGTTTGGACTAATTTTCTTACAATTAATAATTAAAAACTGCTAATGGCAATTATAATTTTTATCAAGTTTATAGATATTAAAGTTACTACTACCTGGGACCTAATTCTCGGTTTATGTGATATAATATCAAATTCGATAAGATATCGAGAGTCTTATATCAATCAAAAATATCACAAAATTCAATGACAAATGAATGAAATGGTTGGATAATTATCTCACTCGATAAACTGAGAATACCGATTTATCCAAATAACTCGATATCCGCCATTTTAATTTGATAAATATCGATTTCGATATTTATCTAACGCACGAGAATTGGGCCCCAGGTCTGTTGAAATCTGTTAAATATCAATCATTATTCGAACTGAGATTTGTATAACACTATAATGAGATATCTATAATAGATAAGTGGGTAGAGTTAAAATGTGAAATAGAAATTTACATACATAATACATATACATAATACTTTAAAAATGTACCTATATACATAATATTCAGAATACTGTTGACTGATTTCTTGAACTCTGATAAATAACTATTACACTATCTATCAATGTTGATCTATGTTAAACTAGAATAAGATAAAAAGTACAGTTAAAATTGGAATGTAAAATATGTTGAAATCATTTCTATATCAGTTTGATTGTTTGATCTATCTTGTATGGAAAATTTATATATTATGATTATTGTATAAAATCAAGGCATGAAGTCATACCTAACAGTGAATGGCCGAGCTGAGTTGGGGATGGGGTCATCCCCACGGCAGAATGGCCGTCTGTTAGTTATTTA
Organism: Athetis lepigone; assembly: GCA_033675125.1. NCBI lineage: Eukaryota > Metazoa > Arthropoda > Insecta > Lepidoptera > Noctuidae > Athetis > Athetis lepigone. The sequence continues at coordinate 19,035,350 of CM066244.1, read as the reverse complement.
ATACATTTTGTAATTTGTGCTCCATTTTCACCAAATAAAATTAAATAAAAATGTATGTCTTGTGGTAACATCGCAATAAACAGCGCGGCCATGGCGCTAGTAGTCGTCAATAGTATCTCTAAGTAGTCTGTGGTCAAAAACGTCATGCCATTATTTTTCTATGTAGTGTGTGGATTGTAAAACTGAGTTCGCGGGCTGAAGTTTTGATAATTCTTGATAAAAGTTTGTAATATCGTTTCTTACAAATAAACTTTGTATTACTTGTCTCCGTGAGTATAATTTAAACAAGAACCCTGGAAATACACAAAACTTAATAGTACCTATGTTATAAGGTTTGAATCGAAAATAATTAGGTGTAACGTTTAAAATAAATATTGATACCATCAATATGGTTAACACCCCGACTCAGAGCACCTCGACTCAGAGCACCCCGACTTAGAGCACCCTGACTCAGACATGATATACGTACGTATCTAACTTATGTCCCATAAGTAATTTATTTTTGATATAAAATTGACTTATAATTAGTATAACTATTTTTTTAGTTTTTTTAAATAACTAAGTTGATTTCTTTTTTCACTTTCCTGTTTAAGCTGTTATAATTATTATTGAAATAATAGTAAATGCTGATTAAAAGGTGTTATGATACTTAATAAATGTCGATTACGTATTTCAGGTAGTTTTATTTTATTTGAATCAACCATTAATGGGTGTTAGAATAATAATTACTGAGTTCCTACTAATTCGGAGGTTAACAGGATGTTTATTAGTCAAAATTCAATTAATCTGTGACTATAAGCTAACTTTAAAACTAAAGAAGATAGGTAGGTTTTGATGATTTTTCATTTGCAAATTCTAAGATCTCATAGATATTTTTTTTATAACTTCAAATACAAAAAAAGTTATGATATTTTATAAATTAAAAATGTTTTTCTGCTCTCCTGAAAAGTCGAGTTTTGGTTTATACGACCTTTCTACCCAAAGGTATCGATATAAAAGTTGAAGTTGAACAACATGACAACATAATATTATGGAGTCATCTCGTGTCCTTGGATATAAAAACACGTGTATGATATCTCGATACTATAATTTAATAACCGTACAATTATCATTTAAACTGAAATATTGTTTTCAAACTGGTCATTGGCAGAAAAAACCGAAAATTCGGTGGATTGTCATCCGTACTAATATTATAAATGCTAAAATAACTCTGTCTGTCTGTCTTTCTGTCTGTCTGTCTTTCTGTCTGTCTGTCGGTCTCTTCTTCACGCCTAAACCACTGAACCGATTTGAATGAAATTTGGTTCAGATATAGTCTGGGACCCGAGAAAGGTTATAGGATAGTTTTCACTTAGATCCACGCGGACGAAGTCGCGGGCAAAAGCTAGTAATAAATAAATATAAAAGTTGAAGTTGAACATAATATTATTACATAAAAATTAAATAGGTAATGATAGATTATATTTTAATAAGACGGGAGTTAAGGGACAGTGTAAAGGATATGATATTTTATGGGTGAATTATGACGAGACACAAAACATCAAAAATGGTTTTGCAGCACTTCATTAAATGTGAACTTTACTTTGGTCGTTAACTGTGCTTTAAATCAAACAATGATATTTTATGAATGAATAAATCAAAGAATGGAATTCCCTGCCGGCGTCTGTGTTCCCAAATCCATATAACCCGGATGTATTCAAGAGAAGAGTGCATAGGCATCTTTTGGGTGAGCTCGCTCCATCGTAGGCCCCGTCTATGCCCTCGGGCTAGTCTGGGACCAAGAGCAAGACCATATGTAATAAAAAAAAAACACTTCTTTTTCTTCGGTCTCTCCTGGTCCCGGATGGCTCCCACTGCCAGGGTTGCGGAAAAGTTCTAATAGTTACCGCGGTTCCGATGTACTACCGAAGGAACAAGGGTAGGTTTTAGTCAGTAAAAGTCTGACACTTTCTCCCGCTGCGCCCAGGGCGGGAGAAGTCATTTGACGATTTCCTATCCATAAAAAAAAAACAAACTATAGACCAATATCGCTTGCATGTCATATCTAAGGTGCTGGGCAGTTTACTTGACTAATAGTTGGAAAAACACTTTAATTTGGGTTCAGACCCAGGTTGTCAACTTGAACGTTGACAAATCACCATGTCAGTCAGTTAAATTACTATTTTATTTATAAACCGATTACATTGAAACAAACATTAAAAAGTGGAAAATACGTAAACTCATTCTATTCGCGCCGCGCCGTTACATAGATTAGCGCGCACAAACGTACGTTACAAGACAAACAGACAAAATCATTGCTTTAGGTACTATTTTCAGACTCAAAACTCAAACCCTAATCATTTATTTCTCTTAGACCATTCAACCTTTCAACGACCAAGCGACAGCGGCTGTCGCGCTGCTATTTATTTATTTATTTGTCTTTCTATTGTGTCTCAAATCCTGTGTGTTCGAAGTTTAAAAGTGGCCGTAAGACGTTTGGATGATGTAAAAATGCATTAATTCCACTTTAGAGACGATGGGCACACCACCGGCTTTAATAAAAACTAACTTTAAAATGTAGATTCAACAAGATTGTAACATGTGTTTAATGAATTAATGACAATATTCAACAAACAAAGAAAAAAACAGTTTGAAATGCAACTATATTTTTCAAGTACAGATAGGTATTTTACATGTTTTGTTTTTATGGGGTTACGCTTTTCATCTGTTTTTTATGCATTCAGGTAATTTATTGTAGATTTTTATATAATAACTGTTAGCGAGACAATATCGCCCGGAGCTTCAGTCGGTGCAGGGGCCGCCATCACCATCGACATAGCTGACATCACGTACAGACATACAATCACCTGTAACATATTTAGAAAACCATTACTTAATTGTGAATTACACTTTGAACTAAACGGTGTTCACACAACTCTGTTTACTTGTTAAATCCACGTAGTTTTAATTAAAGTAATTATTAGTCTAACCATAGTAACAAAACTGTTACTCATTTTGTGTCATACGTAAACCTAAAGTCGCTCCCCTCGGTTCCTGTGTAGGCCCGTATTAATAGACGTTACTCATATACGATCTCAAATGTGACATCATTTGATAAATAAATAAATAAATAAATATCCTGGGACATCTTACACACGCCATCTGATCCCAAGCTAAGCAGAGCTTGTGTTATGGTAATCAGACAACTGATATACATACTTATATAATTTTTAAATACATGCATATTATATGTAGATAAATAACACCCAGACACAGAACAAACAATAATGCTCATCACACAAAGTTTGTCCTGGGTGGGAATCGAACCCACGACCTCTGGCTTAGCAGTCAGGGTCACTGACCACTAGACCAACAGGCCCGTCAAACGGATAACGGATTATTGAGATGACAAAAGCTCAAGGTCATTGGTAATTAATAAATTTAAACGCAAATAAAAAAATACCCTCTTTAGGGTTCCGTAGTCAAATAGGAACCCTTATAGTTTCGCCACTTATTGTGACGGACGGGAAACTACGGAACCCTACATTGAGCGTGGCCCGACACGCTCTTGGCCGGTTTTTCTATGCAATATGATTCCGAATTCTAATCAAAATTACTGATTGCACAGCAAAATATTCAGCTCAAAATATCACTAAACACACTACAATTTATTTTTGCAGCGTACAGCGATTTTTCCTTAAGCAAAAGCTTTTTCATCAATGCACAGCTAATAATCTTAATGCACATTATACATGTTAACTCTTTTTATTTTAAATATACTTAGCTTCTATTTTTATATTATTTACAGCCGTTTTTCTAAATAAAACAGCATTTTATTAGTCACAGTAAGATATAAAACTTGTTTGGTCTAATATGATGAAAACTAACTTATATACGTCGACGGAGCCTCGCTGCGCGGGGCTCCTATTTCTGGGTGGTTTAAAAAAAATAACCACGAAAGCTAAGGCGGGAGCTCCGCTCCGGCCTAGGCCAGCGCAGGAGCGGAGAAGAGCGGTGAAAAGTGGTCAGTGTTTCCACTGAAGCAGAGCTGGGCGGAGAGGAGCGGAGCTGGGCGGAGAGGAGCGGAGCTGGGCGGAGAGGAGCGCAGCTGGGCGGAGAGGAGCGGAGCTGGGCGGAGAGGAGCGATGAAGAGCGGTGAGTGGTCAGTGAGCGGAGTAGAGTGGAGCAGAGTGGAGCAGAGCGGAGTGGAGCATACTTTTGGAATCGCGCATTTTTGCACTTAGTTACACTCAATCTTTCAAAAAGACCATACGTCATGTTGTCGTTTAAAAAGAAAAAAGCAATCATGACGTAACGAAGACAACTGACACACTGCGCGAGTGTCACGCACCGCCCCGCTCCGCATTGCCTCGCTGTCATCCGCTCTGCACCCCAATGCTCGCTGTCCTTCGCACTGCACCGCCTCGATGTATGAATATCCGCTCAGCTCTGCTCCACCCCGCTCGTACTGTTTCCATTGAAGCGGAGCGGAGATTTCAAGCATAGTCATTGGTCAATTTGTGCACCGCTAAGCTCCTCTCCGCCCAGCTCCGCGTCAGTGGAAACGCGGCCTCAGCCTTGTAACCTAACCTGTCCGAGTCGGGGTGCTCTGAGTCGGAGTGCCCTGAGTTTAGCCTAGGCAAAACTAGTTTGTCCTGAAGTCGGGTTTGGCCGGTAACATATTATATTTATATTAAACGTTAGACCTGATGATTTTCGATTATGTTGAACAGGTTTTGTTGTACTTAGTGGTTAATATGCGACTGGGATAGTTATTTTGCTATGAAATATGGGAAATTTGCTGTGCAGTCAGTATTTATGCTATGTATGTAGTAATTTTGTACAAAAATAAATATAACTGTATTGCATTATGAGAAAAAAGCTTTTTTAAAAAAAAGATAACCGACTTCAAAAACTAAAAGCTCAAAAATAACTATTTCGGAAGTCGGTGGCAACACAAATCGACCGGCAGAAGAGAAGCCACCGACTTCCGAAATAGTTATTTTTGAGCTTTTAGTTTTTGAAGTCGGTTATCTTTTTTTTAAAAAAGCTTTTTATTTTTTTTACTTTTTAGTTAGAGTCTCAGTGTCTGTCTACGTTTTAGGGTAGCTCTCAAAATAAACTTATAATCTTATAAAAATCTACAATCCAAGAAAGCAGAACGCGATATATGCGGGCAACGTCACGGGATATCTATTAGTGTTATATACTAAAACCTTCCTCAGAATGTAACAAACACTTTGCTGAAAACCGCATCAAAATCGGTTTAGCCAAACGCGAGATAATCGCGGACAAACATACATACATACATACATACAGGTCGAACAGAGAACCTACTTTTTTTTGAAGTCGGTTAAAAAAAAGTAATGTCATATTGATGTAAAATTTCGAATTATCTGCAGTTTGAGTTTTGTTAAACATTTAGCGCCTTACTAAAAAACGCTGCATAAAGTTATAACAGGTTTATACGTCAAAAAATGTATGGTTACACAGGCTTTATTCATTGCATAACTTTACACAGTGATTATTAGTAAGGGCATATGTTTATTTGTAGTGAAGTAAGTTATTTGATGTAAAAAAGAATATAAATGATGAGTATGTATTGATAGGCGATTATTTATTTGATATGCAATTTATAATATCCCATAATATTTTCGTTACGAAATTTCTGTATTCGGTCTCCACGCTCAAGGTCCACAATAGAAGCTATGCAATAGCTTAAAAACTTACATCTCTACATGACCAAACTATCTTAAGATAGTTGGCGTTAACTAAAATGATCTAGAACCAATATAACTGACTCAGATGAGTTACCACTATAAATAGCTAACATATTAATATTATTATAAACAACTTACCACTGTAGTAGCCTTCATTTTGTTTCTCTTCCTTGTTTTGTACCGTGTACGAATGTGAAGCGACTGGTGGCCTGTCTTCCTCAGTACGCATATTTATACCCTTTGCACTGGAATCTAAAAAAAAATACGATTAAAAACTACAATGTATGGCAATAGACTTTGATAAAAACAGGTATTCGGTGAATTTTTTTACTAATTGCTTTTTGTTTAATCATTAATTTATATTAACATAAAAAAAAAATCTATGTAACTTCAAAAACAACGTTTTAATTTGTAGTTTTTTACTTTTTTTCATTATTTGTTTTTTTTTTTTGCCAGTGTGTGGTATCCCACTGCCGGGCAAAGGCATTCCCCAAATCGTTTCTGCCTTTTCCTTTGCTTGCTCATTCCAGCTTTGTGGTGCTCGTTTAACCCATCTCGCCACCTTTTTATGGTCACGCGTTGGAGACGCGCCGCCGTTATCCTCCCGCGTAGAGATTGATAATGGACTCAGACTGTGTGGTGTTCCAGATTTTGTCCTGTAAGTAATTATACATCAAGAAGGTTGCGCTCCATTGCTTTTTGACCAATTTCTCTATTCTATCTTATGTATGCCGCAGGCATCAAATATAAGATTTTGATATTGGCATCCATGTGCGAAATAGTAAACTAAAAAGCACATTTTTTTGGCAAAATAATCCGGCCCCGCTAACTGTCAAAAAGCTAAACAAATACTTTGAAAAATTTGAAAAAAAAAGATGATGACAGTCCTTAAGATTAACTTTAAAGGAAAACTATAAGGGCTTAGATAACTTTGTTACTTATCAGCAGTTATAGAGGCCTAGCTTAAGAAACGCATATAATGCCAAAGTTCAACTTAACACAATTTCAAAACCGGCATAGCGCAAAATGGTTGTTAAAGTTGTTTTGCAAAATAACACTTCTATAACGCTGTGCTTTTATAATAAACTTCCCAGCAAAATTCAAGAAAGCATCACTAGATTTAAATTATTTTTAAACCGTATGTTATGAGCAAGCGTGAGCAAGCATGAGCAAGCTTTAAGCTTGGGGTTGGGCTGCTTCGATTAATACATTGGCCAATATTTATTTTATATACAATTGTGCTTTTTTTACATTACCATTTGAATTATTAATTTTGACGTTGATGTGTAATTCTTAAAGTATATAATTTATTACGTAATTTTATTTGACATCGATGTGTATTTTTTAAAGTCATTTTAACTCATTACGGAATCCTATTCTTTGCCAGTTTTTCCAACTTTCGATACCTTCGTTTTATCACTTTAATTACCTGTTAAAGAAGTTTTGCGATGTTCTATAGAAATAAATATTAATGAAAAAAACAGGTCTATGTTTTGCCGAATACCTATTTCATGAATTTGAACAGGGTATATAAATAACCATATTGAGGAAGACAGGCAACACTCGCTTCACATTCGTACACGGTACAAAACAAGGAAGAAAAACAAAATGAAGGCTACTACAGTGGTAAGTTGTTTATAATAATATTAATATGTTAGCTATTTATAGTGGTAACTCATCTGAGTCAGTTATATTGGTCATAATCAGTTTAGTTAACGCCAACTATAATGTATAACGTTTGTTTTATTTAAATCAAGTTTAAGTATTACACAAAAAGATTAATAATTTTGTGACTATGTTTAAACTAATAGTTAGTTTGATTTAAAACTCCATCGTAGGCTCCGTCTATGCCCTCGGGCTAGTCTGGGACCAAGAGCAAGCCCATAATAATAAAAAAAAATAAAAAAATAAAAACTGTATGGATTTAACAAGTAAACAGAGTTGTGTGATACTACAAACTGTTTAGTTCAAAATTAAATAGTCTTAAAACGTAATTAAGTAATGGTTTTCTAAATGTGTTACAGGTGCTTGTATGTCTGTACGTGATGTCAGCTATGTCGATGGTGATGGCGGTCCCTGCACCGACTGAAGCTCCGGGCGATATTGTCTCGCTAACAGTTATTGTGTAAATGGTATCAGCAAATGACACAAACAGAAGAGATGAAAAGCGTAACCCCATAAAAACAAAACATGTAAAATACCTATCGGAACTATAAAAATACATAATTCCATTTCGAACTGTTTTTTTTATTGGTTTGAGTTTTGTCGTTAATTCATTAAAACATGCTGCGATCCTTTTTAATCTACATTTTAAAGTTGCTTTACGTTTAAGCTGCTGTGAATATCTTACTTAAAGTGGAATTCATCCAACTGTTTTTGACTGTCATGTAACAGAAATAACGATACGCCCGACACGTCTTTCGGTCACCCTTAAATTTTATAATATTAAAAGCATGTTATATTTTGTCGTAAGTCGCACACACAGTGGTGCCGATTCCCTTGGTCACAAACTAGACTAATTTAAAGTTAAATGCAGAAGAGAATAAGAATCTTTCTCTTTCCATTTCTTAAAGAAAAGGACAGAAGATACAATTTAGTTTAATCCTGTCGAATTAGAGAGCGCCGGAAGAAAATTGACGTATATTTAGACGCCATGTTTTTAAAACGCGTCTAAATCATATATGGAGTGTCTTAATTTGACAGGACTTAACTAATATTTTATCTTCTGTCCTTTTCTTAATTAAATGGAAAGAGAATGATGCACTTAACTTAAATTTACGTTAGTTTGTGAACAAGAGAATCGGCACCAGTGTGTTTGTTTATTTTTTAGGCAATAACAACTGGACGGAATTTGATGCAAAATTTTAGTAATTTTGCTTATATATTAGAATAACATATACACACAATCGTGCATGACAACCTTGGTGCAAACTTGAAGATATCTGTATGACATCTATACATATAATAAAATCGTAGGAAAGTCAAAACTGTACATTGAATATTTTTTTAAAAGAATACTTGAGGCGTGATCTACAATCGATACCGAAGCCAAAAATATAGTTTTTAGAATTTTTGTCTGTTTGTCTGTTTGTCTGTTTGTTTGTTTGTTTGTTTGTCTGTATGTATGTCCGGGATAAACTCAAAAAGTACTGCATGGATTTAATTCAAATTTTGCAGGGATATTACTAAGAGGTCGGGTCAAAACATAGGCTACAAATTATCACGCTATCACCTACGGGGGAGGAGCTGGAGCTTTCACGCTGACGACGTCGCGGGCAGCAGCTATCTTCGGAATCACTCAACGGATTTCAATGATTTTTTTGTTGTTGTATAGGTATTAAGTCTGGGCGTCATATAGGCTATAACTTACCCTGGAAATTTGAACTTCTGGTGCAGGACCGCAACAGACCAGCTAAACTATAAGAGATACAAAAATGGTATCATAGCAAAAATTGCTTCACGTGATAAGCAGTTTCTGTTTAAAGAATAAATATGAAGATCTGGAACAACTGAGGTGGAACTCCATGAGCCCAGCTAAACTATAACATATATAAGTATGACGTCTTAGCAGGAGTTGTTCAGCTTGATGAGCACTTTCTGTTGACGTATACAAACTGAAGATCTGAAACATCTGTTGTGGACTTCCATGAGCCCAGCTACGTACACTATACCGAAGATATATAAGAATGACGTCTTAGCAAGAGTTGTTCAGCCTGATGAGCACTCTCTGTTGATGCATAATACTGAAGACCTAGAACCAACACCTAATGTGGAACTCCAAGCACCCAACTACACCATAACACATTAAATAAGAATGACGTCTTAGCAAAGTTGTTCGGTCTGATAGGCATTTTCTGGTTTATAAGATCGAAGGTTAGAAAGATCTGATGGGGCAATCAAAGCTATCACTGATTTCAATGTATAAAATAACTTAAGCTGGGAGCTTCATTTTCCACACATTTTCCGGGAGCAGCCTTTATCGAGTGGAGGTACCACTCGATGAAGGCGGAGAAACATGCATACAAACAGGTCGAACAGAGAACCTACTTTTTTTAAGTCGGTTAAATCCATTAGTGTTATATTCCCCAGAGTGTAACGAACACTTTACTGAAAATCGCATCAAAATCGGCTCAGCCAAACACCCATACAAACAGGTCGAACAGAGAACCTACTTTTTTTAAAGTCGGTTCAATGATGATGGTCATTTCTTCATCAATTTCATGTTTTTAGTACTGAATAAACATTGACTGTTAATACTTTTGTTCGGTATTTATCTGTGTGATTATTGCTTTGTAAGTAATATAAATGTTCATGTCATTGTAAACCTAATTATGATGATGATGATGACAGTCCCAGTCGCATGCGTCATCTGTTTGCCGTCATTTTGGTGTTTTGTGGAGTTGCGAACCCGGTAGCTTTGTGGGAGAAGTACCGCCATCTTCTGTTCGAGGATTTTTTACGAGCTTTGAGGCGTGCTGCTGAAGGTGAAATCGAAGCAACTGATAAACGCATGCTGAACACCTGTCTCAGTTCTCTTCAAGATATGGTCGTTTCAATCGGCGGTAAACCACTGGTAGAGTACGGGTTGCGAGCTCTCAGATCATTACCACATCAAGACCGTGGAAATCGGGAGTACACCGCCGAAACCAATTACGATTCGGGTTTAATGACCACTATCCGAAATTACCACGTCACTAGGTTCACCTCAGAGCTAAAACAAATATTTGACACTGTTCTGGAAAGCATTGGGCCCGACCAGGGTAAAATGTTTTTCTTGGATGCTCCTGATGGAACAGGGAAAACATTCATTATCACTGGTATCCTTGCAGAGGTCAGGACGCAAGGCAAAATTACCATTGCTGTAGCATTGTCAGGAATCGCTGCTGCGCTGCTTTCTGGTGGCAAAACAGCGCATGCCATGTTCAAAATACCCATAGATTTAGAAAGCGCCGAAATGCCTGTTGTGGGGTATCCCGTAACAGTGACAAGGGACATGTGCTCAGGGATTGCTCTCTGATCGTATGGGATGAGTGCACGATGGCTAATAGGAAAGCAGTGGAGGCCATGAACAGAAAGAACTCTGCAGGACAACCGCAGGAATGAACACTTGATGGGTGGTGTTACAGTTCTGTTCAGTGGCGATTTCCGGCAAACACTCCCTGTGGTGACGCGGGGGTCTAGGGCTGACGAGGCGAATGCTTTGTTGAAACGATCTTCGTTGTGGTCACAAATTCATAGGCTGCGCTTGACCATTAATATGCGAGCTCAGCTCGGTGGCAATCCACGTGCTCGAGAATTCTCAGATGTCTTTTTAAGTCGGCGAAGGCACTCCACCACTGTAGGAAAGAGGTGAACAGGTGGTGCTCCCAGAGTCTCTCGGTAGAGTGGTAGCCTCCTTAGAAGAACTCATTTGTTGTGTGTATGGGGACATCAGTCGAATACCAAACCAACAGAATTCTTGGGTGTGACAGCGAGCCATTTTAGCACCCAAAAATGATCAAGCTGCAGCCATCAACGAACGCATTTTCTCGAAAATTGAGGGAAACGAAGTAGTATAAACGTCCATAAACACTGTAGTCGATCAAGATGACGCTACACATTATCCCGTAGAATTCCTAAACTCCCTTCCATTTCAAGCGCGTGCAGTTCCCTGTAAGTGAGTGAGTTCGCCATGACTATCAACAAGTCGCAGGGGCAGACGCTGAAGGCTGCGGGTGTCGACCTCAGGACGAGCTGCTTCTCACACGGGCAGCTGTACGTCGCTTGCTCCCGCGTCACGAGTCCTGATTCTCTGTATATTTTGACTGCTGAGAGCAAAACTACAAACGTAATTTACAGAGAAGTTTTGTAACAATTCACAATCGTTAATATTTTTTTATATCGTGGAATGTAAAAAAAATTGGTCAAGCCCGTGTCAGGCCACGCATAGACTAGGGTTCCTTAACGAAACACATCGCATTAACAAATTAACAACGATTTCATCTGAGCCATTATAGCTTTCTTTTAAGGTTCAATCCAAGGACTACCATCATGTTTTTTTTTTTGGACCAGCCGTTAAAATTTGAGAGAGGAGGGAGACTATTTTGACAAAAAAACGCTTGAACGTTAAATATCTTTTGTTGTTTGTCTGTATGTATGTCTGGGCTAATCTGTAAAAGGACTGCATGGATTTACTTAAAATTTTGCATGAATATTACTAAGAGGTCAGATTAACACAATTATAAGCTACATATTATCACGCTATCACCTACGGCGGCGGAGCTGAAGCCTTCACGCAGACAACGTCGCGGGCAGCAGCTAGTAATGATATAAGATGATTGCAATCGACGGGCCTGTTGGTCAAGTGGTTAAAGCCGGAAGGTCGTGGCTTCGATTACCACCCAGGACAAACTTTGTGTGATGAGCACGATTGTTTGCTCTGTGCCTGGATGTAATTTATCTGGAAAATTATAAAGTATATGAGTATGTATGTGTATCAGTTGTCTGGTTACTATAACACAAGTTCTGTTTAGCGTTTTCTTATTAAAAGAAAACTATTAACAGCAGTTTTAGATAATTACGAGTACTTAAAACTGAATCGATTGGCATTTATTTATCTGATTGAAAATTGCTATTTTCTTACCAAACATATTTTAATAAATCTGTTTTTAAACCAATCGATTTTGTTCAAATACAAATTACTTATTATAAACTTCCAAACAATCAAACGTCGTTGAAATAGACAGACCACGAGTTTGAGTGAAGTTGGCGTTGTTTTTAAATTAAGCGGCCAGTGATAAAACCCGGATATTCTGAAAGAACAGAGTAATCGGTGAAAAGCTATGATCGACACATTTATTTAAACCATATCGGAGGTTAAATTGTGACAATTGAATTTTTTAAACAGTCTTCAATATAAAATACTTTAACATTGCCTAATGTCAAAAAAAAAACGCTTTAATACTTTATAAGGTTTAAGTATATAAAACATGGTCAACAGGTCACCCAAAGGGCAATGGAAGGAGCAATGCTTGGAGTTTCCCTGCGTGATAGAATCAGTAATGAGGAAATCCGCAGGAGAACCAAACAATCGTGCTCATCACACAAAGTTTGTCCTGGGTGGTAATCGAAGCCACGACCTTCCGGCTTTAACCACTTGACCAACAGGCCCGTCGATTTCAATCATCTTACATTATTATGTCATACAGATATCCTCAAGTTTGCACCAAGGTTGTCATGCACGATTGTGTACTACAATTTTGCATCAAAATCCGTTCAGTTGTTATTGCCTGAAAAATAAACAAACACACTGGTGCCGATTCTCTTGTTCACAATCTAACGTAAATTTAAGTTAAGTGCATCTTTCTATTTAATTAAGAAAAGGACAGAAGATAAAATATTAGTTAAGTCCTGTCAAATTTAGACACTCCATATATAATTTAGACGCGTTTTAAAAACATGGCGTCTAAAATATACGTCAATTTTCTTCCGGCGCTGTCTAATTTGACAGGATTAAACTAAATTGTATCTTCTGTCCTTTTCTTTAAGAAATGGAAAGAGAAAGATTCTTATTCTCTTCTGCATTTAACTTAAAATTAGTCTAGTTTGTGACCAAGGGAATCGGCACCACTGTGTGTGCGACTTACGACAAAATATAACATGCTTTTAATTATAAAATTTAAGGGTGGCCGAAAGACGTGTCGGGCGTATCGTTATTTCTGTTACATGACAGTCAAAAACAGTTGGATGAATTTCACTTTAAGTAAGATATTCACAGCAGCTTAAACGTAAACCAACTTAAAAATGTAGATTAAAAAGGATCGCAGCATGTTTTAATGAATTAACGACAAAACTCAAACCAATTAATAAAAAAAAACAGTTCGAAATGCAATTATGTATTTTTATAGTTCCGATAGGTATTTTACATGGTTTGTTTTTATGGGGTTACGCTTTTCATCTCTTCTGTTTGTGTCATTTGCTGATACCATTTACACAATTACTGTTAGCGAGACAATATCGCCCGGAGCTTCAGTCGGTGCAGGGACCGCCATCACCATCGACATAGCTGACATCACGTACAGACATACAATCACCTGTAACACATTTAGAAAACCATTACTTAATTACGTTTTAAAACTATTTAATTTTGAACTTAACAGTTTGTAGTATCACACAACTCTGTTTACTTGTTAAATCCATACAGTTTTAAATCAAACTAACTATTAGTTTAAACATAGTCACAAAATTATTAATCTTTTTGTGTAATACTTAAACTTGATTTAAAATAAAACAAACGTTATACATTATAGTTGGCGTTAACTAAACTGATAATGACCAATATAACTGACTCAGATGAGTTACCACTATAAATAGCTAACATATTAATATTATTTTAAACAACTTACCACTGTAGTAGCCTTCATTTTGTTTCTCTTCCTTGTTTTGTACCGTGTACGAATGTGAAGCGAGTGTTGCCTGTCTTCCTCTATAGGGTTATTTATATACCCTGTAAAATTCATGAAATAGGTATTCGGCAAAACATAGACCTGTTTTTTTTCATTAATATTTATTTCTATAGAACATCGCAAAACTTCTTTAACAGGTAATTAAAGTGATAAAACGAAGGCATCGAAAGTTGGAAAAACTGGCAAAGAATAGGATTCCGTAATGAGTTAAAAATGATTAAAATGATCTTTATTAAAAAAATATATTTAATACTTTAAAAAATACACATCGATGTCAAATAAAATTACGTAATAAATTATATACTTTAAGAAGTACACATCAATGTCAAAATTAATAATTGAAATGGTAATGTAAAAATAGCACAATTGTATATAAATTAAATATTGGCCAATGTATTAATCGAAGCAGCCCAACCCCAAGCTTAAAGCTTGCTCATGCTTGCTCACGCTTGCTCATAACATACGGTTTAAAAATAATTTAAATCTAGTTATGCTTTCTTGAATTTTGCTGGGAAGTTTATTATAAAAGCACAGCGTTATAGAAGTGTTATTTTGCAAAACAACTTTGAAAATGAAAAATGATAATGAAAATGAAATAATTTATTTGCTATGAATGTAGGTACAAAAATATGGTGTTAAGTAAGATACAGATCCAGTACATTCTACCGTGAGGCATGCAAATGTGTTTCTTTTTTTTAGTAGAATTAATTATGTCAAGAAATGTATTATATTGTAGAATTAATTAAATTATCTTAAAAATATATTTAACAAGTATCAAATTATTAAAATAGTCAACAAAAAATATAAATCATTCAGTTTATAAGCTTATTCAGTGTGTTAAGTACGGACCCTTAACGGAGAACGCTTATTCAGTACGGAACTCTATACTATATCGCCGAGCCTGCAATTCATCGTATTTACGCCGGACGGACGAAAACTGCATCGTCGACACATGGGCCAGCCACGAGCCGCCGACGCAGCGAAATTGAACATTAGCAATAAGTTATTTTTAATAAGTTTTTTGGTCATTCCATATTCTCGCATCGAATAGGTTTCACATAATTTAATTGTAATTTCTTTATCTTAATTAAATTAGTTTTAATTAATTTTTGGTTTTTTTTCGAACCTCCGCCTGCAGTCTACGTAATTGGCGCAGTCGGTAGGATACTCGCGGGCCGGTTCGCGAAACGCGTTAGAGTCAACTTATATCGATATCCGCGATCGCGAGTCGCCCGGGCGACTATCAAGTCCCATCACGAGTATCCAGAATCTACGTTGGAGCTGCGGAGCCGGGTGGCGAATCCAGACATCGATTCACGAAGAAGACCAGAGATGAAATATATGTAAGTGCACCAGAATCTTTCTCGTGTTGCTTCCTTTATCCCTAAGTTACCTTTTTTATGTCCAAGATTTTCCATCACGAGAGATCTTATCCCCGGGAACCTGCATCACGACAGGCGCGCCGGCATTTAGTAGATAATAATAGAGATATAGATAGCGAATTAGATTTTAATTTAAATAGCTTATTTGATATTAATATGTCGTACAACCCGGATACCATTTTTAAGGCCTTACGCCTTGTTCCCGATTTTGACGGGAACCCTAACGTTTTAACTAGATTTATAAATATATGTGATAGGATAGTTACTCAATATGCAAGTACGGAACCAGGCAGCGAGTTAAATAATGTTTGTCTTTTAAATGGCATTTTAAATAAGATCACCGGGCCTGCCGCGTCCACCATCAACTCGAACGGCATCCCTGAAACTTGGGCAGGTATTAGGTCAGCGCTCATTAATAACTTCTCAGACCAGCGGGACGAAACGGCTTTGTACAACGACCTCTCATTGGCTACACAAGGTACGAAAACCCCTCAGGAATTTTATGATCATTGTCAGACCTTGTTTAGTACGATTATGACTTACGTGACATTACACGAGACTATCGCGACTACTATTGAGGCTAAACGAACACTTTATAGGAAAGTTACCATGCAGGCCTTTGTACGAGGACTAAAGGAACCGTTAGGCTCACGTATACGTTGTATGCGTCCTGAAACCATAGAGAAAGCCCTAGAGTTCGTTCAGGAGGAATTAAACATCATGTATTTGCAACAACGTAACGAAGTTCCGAAAGCCCAATCTACTCCGAAGGTAGACAGACCCCCTATCATGCACGCTATGCCATTTAACAGCGTACCGCGACCCCCAATAGCTAACTGGCCTACTCCAGTAGGACTACGTGGTCAACAGCCTCAGCCCCAGCCTTTTAAATTCAATAGCCCTGGCCAACCTCAAAACCGCATGCCGACTCGTACTCAACAAATGTTCCGCGCACCACCACCTAATTACCATCCGCATAGTAACGTTTTCAGGCTACCACCTAGAAACAATCCACCTCAAAATATGGGTGCAAAACCCATGAGCGGAGTGCAACATTTCATTCCGAAACCTTTACCCATGGTGTCAGGAAACGACTGGCACAAAAATGGAAATCCACCACCATCCAATTATTTTAAAACGCGTGAGTTAAATATGAATGAAATCGCTTTACCCGACAATGCCTATTACTCGGTTGACTATTACACTGAACCAGAATACGGCTACTACGTGGACTATGGTGACCATTACGTTTTTTACGAATACGACTGTACCCCTGACGTAACTGACAGTAACACAATTTCTGAAAATCAACCTTCAAACGAGTTAGAACCACAACCAGGCCCTAGCACCGCACCTAGAAGTCAAAATTTTCAGACGGACAAGAAATCAAAAGAGCAAGGATAGACCTTAACTTACAGACCCAAAGACAATTACCCTACATACAAATTTCATCCCCTCCATTAAAGTTTCTTATAGACACCGGCGCTAATCAGTCTTTCATAAGCCCCGAGGCTGTACAAAAGTATTTCTCTGCTTACCCCCTTCAGTATGACCCTTTCGAAGTTACAAACGTACACGGAGTTAGCAAAAATGACTATTCCGTAACGTTACCGTGTTTTAATGAGTTTAATGAGACAGAAACAATTAAATTATTCATTTATCGCTTTCATGACTATTTCGACGGACTTATAGGATTAGATTTACTTTCCAAGTGGGAAGCAAAAATAGATTTAAAAGATTACAAATTAATTACTCGAACTTCTACAAATCAAATTAAAGTATATAATTCCCGTAACGTTAATTTATATGAAGATATCATCCCGGCAAATAATACCAAATTAGTCCGAATACCAATTAACGCCCCGGACGGCGACGTTTTCATAAGTGAACAGGTATTTTGCAATTGCATTATTCATGAATGTCTCACCACTGTAACCAACAGTCGTGGTTTTGTAGAGTTAGAGAACCCAACATCTAATGACGTCATCTTTTCATTAGATCAGCCAGCCCGCGCAGAACTTTTCAATGTTAATTGCACACCAACTAAGCAATCAAATCGTGTAGATGACATATTATCACGTTTACGTACAGACCATCTCAATGAAGAAGAAAAGGCTAATCTTCTGACACTCTGTTCACGTTATGCAGACGTATTTTACATAGACGGAGAACCATTGACGTTCACTAACAAAATTAAACACCGCATAAGAACCACAGACGAAGTCCCTGCTTACACTAAAAGTTACCGATACCCTTTTGTTCATCGCGAAGAAGTTAGAAATCAAATAACCAAAATGTTAGACCAAGGTATAATTAGGCCCTCAGACTCAGCTTGGAGCTCGCCCATATGGGTTGTTCCCAAAAAGATAGACGCATCAGGAAAGCAAAAATGGCGCATAGTTGTAGACTTCAGAAAATTAAATGAGAAGACTATTGACGATAAATATCCCATACCAAACATCAGTGACGTCCTTGACAAGTTAGGAAAGTGTCAGTACTTTTCAACTTTAGATTTAGCAAGTGGTTTTTATCAGGTAGAAATGGACCCCCAAGATATTTCTAAAACAGCATTTAACGTGGAACATGGCCATTTCGAGTTCCTTCGAATGCCCATGGGACTAAAAAATTCCCCGTCTACATTTCAGAGAGTCATGGACAATGTTCTCAGAGGTCTCCAAAATAACATCTGCTTAGTCTATTTAGATGATATTATTGTCTATAGTACATCACTCCAGGAGCACATGAATAATCTGGAAAAGGTTTTCCAAAGACTTAGAGAGTCCAACTTCAAAATCCAAATGGACAAGTCCGAATTTCTGAAACTCGAAACAGCATACTTAGGACACATTATCAGTAGAGACGGCATTAAGCCAAATCCTGACAAAATTTCTGCTATTCAAAAGTATCCAATTCCAAAGACCCCCAAAGAAATCAAACAATTTTTAGGCCTTCTCGGTTATTACCGAAAATTTATTCCCGATTTTGCTCGTATAACTAAACCACTTACCCAATGCCTAAAGAAAGGTAGTCGAATAACCCTAAGTCCAGAATACACCAACGCATTTGAAAATTGCAAGACCTTACTGACTAATGACCCCATACTACAATACCCAGACTTCAAAAGAGAATTCAATCTTACGACAGACGCTTCGAATGTCGCTATTGGAGCAGTATTATCTCAGGGACCAATAGGATCAGACAAACCAATTTGTTACGCTTCTCGCACACTTAATGAGAGTGAACTAAATTATAGTACCATCGAGAAAGAGTTACTTGCCATAGTCTGGGCCACGAAATATTTCCGACCATATTTATTCGGCAGAAAATTTAAAGTATTGACTGACCACAAACCCTTACAATGGATGATGAATTTAAAAGAACCGAACTCACGACTGACTAGATGGCGACTCAGACTAAGTGAATACGATTTTACAGTAGTGTATAAAAAAGAAAGTTCAACACCAACGCTGATGCTCTCTCCCGTGTAGAAATCCACAATGAGGAAGTCGATGAAATCAATTCATTAATCGACAGCATAAAAGACCTTAGCTCGATGATTAACAACCCATCAGAGGCACCACATCAGCAGACTAACTCCTCGACAGACACCGTACATACTAGTAACGAACATCCCATACTTGAAGTCCCCATTACAGATGACCCACTTAATAAGTTCCACCGACAGATTTACTTTACCGTTGTTAATGACGTAAAACGACGACCGACAGTAACTAAACCGTTTGAAAATCACACGCGAATTGCAATACAGCTTCCAGAAACAAATTTAGAGAATGACGTTATCAACGCCATTAAAGAATACGTAAACCCTAAGGTTAAAACAGCACTTTTGATAAATCCCCCATTGCAAATGTATTCGATTATTCCCATCATACAAGATAAATTTAAAAGCTCCTCACTTAACTTAGTACTAACTAAAATAGAACTAGAAAATGTTAAAGAATACCTACGACAACAGGACATTATACGACATTATCATGACGGTAAGACAAACCACCGCGGAATAAATGAATGTCACTTGGCCCTTTCACGAAAATACTTCTGGCCAAAGATGAAAGATCACATCACTAAGTTCATCAATGAATGTACCATCTGTGGACAAGCTAAATATGACCGAAATCCAATCAGACCACAATTTAACATAGTACCTCCAGCTACTAAGCCCCTTGAAATTGTTCATATGGACCTTTTTACTGTTCAGAATGAAAAATATGTGACTTTTATTGACGTTTTCACAAAATATGGACAAGCTTATCACTTACGAGACGGAACAGCTATCAGTATTCTACAAGCACTGCTACGTTATTGTACTCACCATGGACTACCGATGACTATCATTACTGACAATGGCACGGAATTCACCAACCAACTATTTTCTGAATTTACACGACTCCATAAAATAATACATCATAAAGTTTTACCTCATAGCCCAAATGACAATGGTAATATCGAACGCTTTCATTTGACGCTATTAGAGCACATTAGGATTCTTAAATTACAACATAAAGACGAACCAATTGTTAACCTTATGCCATACGCGATCATAGCCTACAATAGTTCTATCCACAGTTTTACTAAATGCAGACCTTTTGACTTATTGACCGGACATTTTGACCCTAGAGACCCGATAGATATAGACTTTACAGAGCATATCTTACAGCAGTACTCTCAAAATCATAAGCAACAAATGAAACAGGTCTATGACATTATAAATGAATCATCCCTTGCTAATAGGACAGCATTAATAGAACATCGAAATAAGACTCGTGAACCCGAAGTAGAATATGCCCCTCAGCAACAGGTTTTCATTAAGAACCCCTTCGCCAATCGTCAGAAGACCGCACCACGCTACACGCAAGATACTGTATTAGCTGACTTGCCTATACACATCTACACTTCAAAGAAGCGAGGTCCCGTAGCCAAAGCTAGGCTGAAACGCGTACCTAAAGGTAACCAATTGTTACAGATTTCTGCTGCTACTGACAATCCACGTGACGCACCCTCAAGAGATAAGACTTGAGACCCTAGCTGATGGACCAGGATTACTACCATATAAATTAGGACCGACCAGACTAACCACTCATTACCATTCATTCATACAGTACATACAGTTAGCTGACATAGAAGACAAAATAGACTCTGTGCAAACACAACTTCAGACCTTTAAAACTAGACTTACTAACGAGACTTACATGCTTTACGAATATCAGGTTGACTATCTTACTAACAAGCTCGACAAAGTATTAAAGCAAGTCAGATCTCTGGAACCTGCTAGAGTCAAACGAGGTCTTGTAGATAGCCTTGGGTCAGTAATAAAAAGCGTTACTGGCAACTTAGATTACCTAGATGCTCTAAAATATGACGAAGCAATTAAAACTTTACAAAATAACGAAAATAAAGTAGTTTCCGAATTTAATAACCACATCAGTCTTAGTAAAGAATGGATGTCCCAACATAGCTCTATCTTAGATCAGCTAACTAAAAATCAGGAAATAATAAATTCTACCTTAGAGTTACTTTTAGAGAAAAGTGCATATAGAGACTATAGTTTAATCAAGTTTGCAAAGTTTGCCCAAATCTTAGGAATAATTACTAATAATGTAGAGGATTTAATGTTAGAAATAGTTAGATTAGAAAATATAATGGCTTTTATTCGCGCGTCCAGCACTCACCATTCGATGATTGACATAGAAGTATTGAAAACCATGATAGATAAATTAAAATCAATATATAATCAAGATCAGGTCTTAAATTTAGAGTTAAGAGAATATTATAATCTTATAAAACCAGGTTCCTACTTCATTGAGAAAAGAATA
The DNA here is from genome assembly GCA_033675125.1 of Athetis lepigone. NCBI lineage: Eukaryota > Metazoa > Arthropoda > Insecta > Lepidoptera > Noctuidae > Athetis > Athetis lepigone. The sequence continues at coordinate 19,013,991 of CM066244.1, read as the reverse complement.
GTTATCGTTTACAGTTTCCCTATAGTTTCCATAGACTCCTACGACTTATACAGACTGTCTATTGTACCCAATAAGAAACAGCTTGCCCTTGTACCTCCTACTCCCTATATAGCAACCAACGAGAAATCATTCGTGTACATAGAGGCTGAATGCCCGAAGTATAGTAACATACATCTCTGTGAAAAGAAGACGAGTCATCAAATCAAGACTAAGCCCGACTGTATCCAGAAGCTCATCATCAATCAAGATTTAGAAGACACCTGCCACTTCGCCAAGGTTTCACTCTCCAAAGAAGCAGTTGAAAAACTAGATGACCAGCACTACGTACTTTCACTGCCACAACCAACCAAAGTACAACTGGCATGTGGAAGAAAAGACTACAACACCCTACAAGGCAGCTATCTTGTCACCATTCCTGTGGACTGCTACCTGCAAACTCCAGAATTCACCATCATCAACGACAGCAATGAAATTAAAGGCCAACCACTCAAGTTATCGAAGATCCCATACAATGAGATAAATCAGATGAACGTTTCTACGCATATCATTGGCTTCAATTCAGTCGACTTGAAAGAACTTCACAGCATCCAGAGGAAAGTAATGATGGAAAGCCCTCTGCAGATAGACAAATCTCAACCGATTGTCCTGTACCACACAACCATACCATTCTACATCTTTGCAATTTGCGTAGTCGCATTTATCATTTTAGCGATAAGCCGAAGATATAAATGTTGGAATCTCAGAGCAGATATCAAAGAGAACCAGCAAACTCCCAAAATTCATACATATGAAGAGGTAACAAGAGGTCCCAAGAAACGAGACGACACTCCAGCAACATTTTCCCTTAACATGATCAAATAGTTGCTGTTCTTCGGGGGGAGGTGTTAAGTACGGACCCTTAACGGAGAACGCTTATTCAGTACGGAACTCTATACTATATCGCCGAGCCTGCAATTCATCGTATTTACGCCGGACGGACGAAAACTGCATCGTCGACACATGGGCCAGCCACGAGCCGCCGACGCAGCGAAATTGAACATTAGCAATAAGTTATTTTTAATAAGTTTTTTGGTCATTCTATATTCTCGCATCGAATAGGTTTCACATAATTTAATTGTAATTTCTTTATCTTAATTAAATTAGTTTTAATTAATTTTTGGTTTTTTTTCGAACCTCCGCCTGCAGTCTACGTAATTAGTGGTAAACAATTTAATGTCAATAACAAGTTAATAATTAGTGACTATTGCAATGTCAATAATAAGTCAATAAAATTACTAAATTATACAATGTCAATAACAGTTAATAATTTGTCAAAAAGAAAAATGCATGTAAATTAAAAATTAAAATCGCAAGGAAAAATCATTTTATATAAGTAATCACAATGATCTGTCATTCAAAAATTCATTAATTGTATAATAACATTTATCAAGTAGCAATTTATTCAATTTCCTTTTAAATATTGGTAGTGTGCAGTTTTTAATATCATTCGGTATTTTATTGTATATCAGCGGTCCCATATGCATTATATTCTTTTTTAACAGTGCTGTTTTGAATTTGCCTGCATGTAATAGATTTTTATATTGAGATCTTATTACAACAACAACCAATGCCAACATTAATATGTTGGCCTTGTGTAATCAATATTTGAACAAAATAAATTTGGATTATTTTTCACAAACAGTCCCATTTCCAAAATATAGAGCGATGGAAAGGTCAGTATGTTGAGGGATTTAAACATAGGAACTCAGCTGTCTGTTGAACTTATTCCAGTCATTGATCTAATGCAATAATTTTGGGCTCTGAAAATCCTTTCTCTCTCACTGCAGTTACCCCAAAAAACTACTCCGTATCTTAAAACAGAAGCAACGAGAGCATGATAAGCTATAATAATCGTGTCAGAGCTAACTTTTTTTGTCAAATTATATAAAATAAAGCCAGATTTGCTTAATTTCTTGCAGATCTCCTCGGCCTGTGGTTTCCATGTCAAATTATTGTCAATTATTATACTTAGAAATTTTGCTACATTTGTATTGTCCACTCTTTCTCCATTGTATGCGATAGTCAAAGTATCTGGGCTTAAACGCTGGTAAAAATGCATTATTTTTGTTTTTTTTTAGATTGATAATTAAATTTTTAATGTGTCATTAATATCGATTTCATAATCCGCTTTATTATTACATTTAACTATAGCCGTGCTGTCGTCAGCAAATAATACCATTGGCTGTTGAATTTGTCTAGGCAGGTCATTTACGTAAACCAAAAACATTAAGGGTCCGACAATAGTACCTTGCGGTACTCCGAATTTGACTTCCCTACTATCAGATAAATATTTATATTGAATCTTACTTTTGGGACAAATCCTATTTTTATCCTGTAACAACCATTTTGCACTATGCCGGTTTTTTTGGCATTATATGCGTTTCATAAGCTAGGCCTCTATAACTGCTGATGAGTAACAAAGTTATCTAAGCCCTTATACCACAGATTAATAAATAGTTACTTCGTAACAGATACTTCACTCCAATACAAAAACCAAAATACCTATGCTATAATAGCCTACAAAATCATAATAATAATACCAGTTGTTTACAGCAAGGAGAAATGTACCATAAGTACCCACAAAGAGAGTTAAGATTCTTTTGCCCGCCGCGCGACTTACGTGTGTGCGTGTCGTCCAGCAAATCTGCTAGGGTTATACGTATGATGATAATGGTAATAAAACTAATGTTTTAGAAAAACAATTATTTTTTTATTTATTGATCAAATATTTTTTAGTTTGATAAAATCACTGATGCATATTTTTCGTTCCTTGAATTCCCGACTAATATATTTTAGTGTCGAAAATATCCAAAACCGCGTGAATAATTTTAATAAATAATCAAAAGGGAAACAGGAGAATTGGGAAACAGGGGAATTGGACAATAATCACGCAATAATTACGTGGTTTCGGCATTTTGATAGTCAGCGCTGTACCCGTGACGCGCGAGCACTCAGCCGGGCGCGCGACAGCCCGGTGTTCGTTGTATCGTCAACGATACGCGAAGCGGTAGGCATAAAACGCGTGGCCTTGAGCGAGTGACGGACGCCTGCTTATACTTAGTTTTCCTTTAAAGTTAATCATATGGACTGTCATCATATTTTTTTTTTTCAAATCTTTCAAACTATCTGTTTAGCTTTTAGACAGTTAGCGGGGCCGGATTATTTTGCCAAAAAAATGTGCTTTTTACCCGACTGCGCGACGCAAAGGAGGGTAAAGTGTTTATTACCCGACTGCGCGACGCAAAGGAGGGTAATGTGTTTATCAGTCTATGTATGTATGTTTGATTCTATGTGGCGTTCTAGAGACCAAATGCGTAAGCCGATTTTGATAATTCTTACGTCAATCGATTCGTCTTAACCTTGCGAGTGTCACTAAAGACATGACAGTAATCAAAATTCACCACAGCGACAACCAGAGGCCATATTGTCAAAATAAAAATGTCGATGAACTATGGTCGAGTGGGGTGTCGTTGAATAGGTATTTTAAAATCATCTTAGGTTTCTTTTATCATTTTTCATTTAAAATAACAGTTTAGGATATATAACGATTTAAAGTTGTTTAACAAAACAATCATTCTCGCTAATTTTCTTGCTTATTGATTTAAGTTTTTATTTCAAATATAAACGATATACAAATAAACAAAACAAGCCCAGTAGTTTAGAATAGAACAGAACGACTCACAGTCGGGGCTCCTTGGAAAGATTTGATCGGTAAAATTTGTATGGGCCCCGACTGTGTGTCGTTCTGTTCTATTCTAAACTACTGGTCTTGTTTTTTTATTTTCAGTTTTTATTTAAGTTACATTTTTCACGCATTTTTTTAAATTAGTTTTCACGCAGTCGGATTTTTTGTTTTTTAATAATTTTTATTTTTTAGTTTACTATTTCGCACATGGATGCCAATATCAAAATCTTATATTTTATGCCTGCAGCATACATAAGATAGAATAGAGGAATTGGTCAAAAAGCAATGGAGCGCAACCTTCTTGATGTATAATTACAGGACAGTATCTGGAACACCACACAGTCTGAGTCCATTATCAATCTCTACGCGGGAGGATAACGGCGGCGCGTCTCCAACGCGTGACCATAAAAAGGTGGCGAGATGGGTTAAACGAGCACCACAAAGCTGGAATAAGGAAGCAAAGGAAAAGGCAGAAACGATTCGGGGACTTCCTTTGCCCGGCATTGGGATAGCACACTCTGGCAAAAAAAAAAACAAGTTGTTTAATTTTGCCACAACTACTTTTTGTAACGTAGCTGTAATTAGTTATTTATTTCGGCTATTGATTTAGTTTTCTTACAACCTAGATCCATCTGGTAGAGTAAAAGAAGGTGAAATAAATGCAGTTATTGAATTTATCAAACTTGAAATATGTTTAAATGTAAAAGTTGAACGTTTATTACTTTGATATTGTTTAACGGTTATTGGTGCCATCTAAAATAAAAAGCTGTATTTTATCATCAAATATGTTACCTATATTTTACCTAGGCAATAGATAACTACTTATTTTTTAAAAGATGCAGATTTTTTCGAACGTACATAATGTTTTCATATATTACTATACGTTTTGACGTAATTCTGAGTAGCAAAATTAAATAAATACAGTTATTTAGTTTTCCTAGAACTTTGTTAGTTTCCTGATAGAATATGTAAATTGAAGAAAAATTCAACAACTTATTTTATTTAATTTATTAAAAATTCAACTAAGCATTGACCACAGTTATTGATTTATTTATTGAGTTATTTATTTTTCCTTCAAAAAATTTGAACTACTTAGTTTGAAGATATGCATTATTCCATCTGAACGACAAAAATGGCTATATTTTTGGAACGGAATAAGATAAGAAAATGCATTATGTTTTGGATGATTTAAAAATAGGAAAAAGTCATTATCGCCAAAAACGGAGTTATTTAGTTTTCCAAATTCGGGGACGTTACTCAGATGGAAAACCAACAGCTATACTTAAAATAATGAAAACAGCTGATTAAGTAACATAAAGCCAATACGGTATTTGACACTATTAACCGATAAATCTAAGACGTAATTTTTTAAAACCTATCTTATTATTAGTTCTAAGCATCGGATTTTTTTTTAATTTACTGTATAATTGGATTTTTAATTGCTTTAAAATCAATACATAGTTAGTCAATAGGGTTGCTAGCTTGTGACGTCACAAGCTGGTATTGGCATACAAAGTCTATTGGAGAATTGCGTTTTGACAGCTCATAAAAAGTACGTCAATTGATAATGGTGTCAAATACCGGATTACAGGTTTTTACTTTATTGCATTTTATTAAATGAGAATATCAACTATTTTTTTAAATGTCTTCGCCTATTTTGTTCTCAATGTATGTCGAATAATAAAAGTATCCCAATGTTGTATTCAGCTAAAAAGAGCTATATTTTTCGAGAATTAACACACACACACGGAATATAACCGTTCCACCCAGTTTTTGGGAATTTTTGCCAATTTCCAGGTGGGAAAAAATATTTTTCAGTATAATGACAATTGTTCGGTTATTAATTAGTATCGAGATCATAAACGTGTTCTTATACCCAAGAACACGAGATGACTCGTCAGTCCCAGAACTGATATGAATTAAATGACACCTGATAAGCCGAAATCCGTTAAACGGTTGAGGCTGTAGAGCGTGCTTTTGTTGGTTGTAGATCATATATACAAGATGCATTTTAAAACTTCGAAGCTTTCCAGGAGGTGGTTAACCTCGTAAATCTGGGGGCGCGGCAGTGCCCCCGCCAAGATGAGCCAAGCAATGCGCAAGGGGACTACCTACCTTTTTTCGAGGTGTTTCTTCGTTTTTATGAACCCTCATACAGTTTCAAAAAGCGGGAACAAGATGACAATGAGAGGGAAGTTCTGAATATTTTAAACAGCAATAAAAAGCTTAAGAGTGAGATGGCTGAACTGCATAACCAGCTATGTACCATCAGTGCAGAACGAGATAAGCTCTAGCATACAGTGGACAGCTTTGACCAGTGTAGCAATGAGTTTGATATTACTATCAAACGCAACACTGACTTGAAACGAAGCCCAGGGCACCATAAACAAGATGAAGAGTGCCAGCCAGAGACTCCAGACAGAGCAGACTCATGCGCTGTTTGATAAACTGGTTGGCCCGACTCCTTTGTGTTCTGCCAACTCAATCTTGAGCGATAAGATTGAAATTATTGACTATCGATGATAGTATAATATATAGCCTTCAGGTAAAACTAATAAATTGTAGCAAAAATAAGTTAAAAAGTACATTAAAATTATTAAAGACACGAAACCAAAGAAAGAGTAATAAAAACTATTTTTCTAAAAAGTAAAAGTTGTTAAGTAGTTTTTAAAAATTAATGAACAAATTAGTGGGCATAATACAATAGTAATTTCCATCAAAAGTATTATGAGGCTGAAATTCAACTATTGCAGTCAGAGATTCTCCGCTTACAGGATTCCTTGAATTATATAACATCTAAATATAAGATTTCTCAAAGGAAATAAGAGAGTGTATTCTGGCAATGAACAGTTTGGTGGATCTATGTAGTGAGAATGAGAGAATGTTTAACAAGCAATCTTTTTTTTTTTGTGAGTGGGAAATCATCCAATGACTGCTCCCGTCCTGGGTGTGGCGGGAGGGCGTGTCAGACTCCTACTGACTAAAACCCACTCATGTTCCTTCGATTGCCCTTTATGTTCCAGGGTCACGGTAACTATTATACACATTCCGCAACCCCGGATAACAAGCAATCTAACACCTGATTGTAAACATGGTTCATCATGCTGTTCACGGTCAGATGTCTCTAATGAGTCTCCACCATCAGTGGCTCATTCTGTATAGCTGTCTGAAGGTCTCAGCAGTACTTCCCTTGCCACACCGAGCACAAATAATTAATAATTGACTGCCCCAGCAGTGTATTGACATCTCACATTAACCGGGGATATTTAAATAATCATTTATGAATTATTAAGTGTTTAATAATTTATTAGAACTTTCGTGAACAAATAAACATAAAAAAGTTGTTTAATTGGGTAGTTTACTTTAAAATTTGATTTTTAGTTGATTTGAAATCAATAAATAGATAGTCAACTGAGTTGTTATTTTAGTGACGTCATAAGTTGCCATTGCCATACAAAATCTATTTGGAGAATTGCGTTTTGACAGCTCATAAAAAGTACGTCAATTGATAATGGTGGAAACTACCGTATTGTTTTCATGCTTTGTTTTGACTCGTTTGGCATGACAATATCAAGGAGTACTGCGAGTTAGAGAGGTGATAAATCGCAGCAAATTGATTTTATCGATTTTAATAACAGTAATTAAAACGATTTATTTTCTGAAACTGCATAATTTAAACTGGGTAAGCATTTTACAACACTTCGGGCAATCTTACTAATATTATAAGGAGGAAAAATTTTATTGTTCGTTTTCATGGAATAGGCTCCGTAACTATTGTGGCTGTATGTATTGCAAAAGCAGTATCGCCATCCTGCTCGCGCACAAGAATAGAAGCATTTCGAATCCAGACGTACTTAAACTGATGCAATGCAGCGACTTCTTTAACCTTCCGAAATAAGTGTTTCTTCTTGAGTGTCAGATGTTCATTCATGTAAATAGTCGTCGGTGTAGACGATGTGAAACCCAGTTGGTCAGACTTGAAGTTTTTGACCTTGCGAAAAGCAGCTAATAAGTTGTCCCGCAGAATACGCGACAATAATTTTACGATTATGTTTTTCGGCCTATTTGTCTGCTGGTGAGCATGTGGAACTCTGTGAATCGATATGATATCTCTCTGGCTAACAGGAAAGTTGATAGCAGCACCAATCGACTCCATTATGTGAATAAGGTTTTTACTGCGCGTTTCAGGCATATTTAAGATTTCCACATTGCACTGTCTTGCTTGCTGTTCGAGATTATCAAGTTTGGTTTCGTGGAGTTTTATAAAAGTGTGTTTCATGTTAGCAAAGTTAAATGGAAAGAAAATAGTCTTGTATGCTTTTCCTTATCGCAATGGCTTGTCACAGACTGAAAACAACATTGGATATAGATATAATTTAATTTAAAATTCAAACATTGACTTTATATACATAATGAAAAATTTGAATGGATTGACTGTAATGCTCTCATTAGCTAAAAATATTTTATGACCGAAGATAATTATTATCTTTGTAATTATTTTAAAGGACAAATAGCAGAATCGCTATCCTATTTTTTATATAAGTCTGCCAAGTGTTTGGCTAACTATATGAAGAGCGTCGTGGACTTTAGAGTCAAGGGTGGTGCAGATCTGGTCAGGCCAGCGTATTGGGCTGCGTCCACGAGGTCTTTTCCCGTCTACTTTACCGGTTACAATGAGCTTCTCGAGGTTATTACCATCTTTCCTTGCAATGTGACCGAAGTATTCTAGGATTTTGCGTAGACACTCGGACGACAACCGCGACGAGATGTTGAGTTCTCGCAATATGGAGACGTTGGTCCGAAACGCTGTCCTGTGCTGTGATGTGGTGCCGGAGAAAGATGCTCCGTATCCCCTGATACGGAGCATCTTTCTCCGGCTCCACATCTCAAAGGCGCCAATGCGTTTCGGGTCTGCAGCTTTTAATGTCCAAGTCTCAGCACCATACGAAACGTATTACCATAATAACCATAGATTCACTATTAGTCTAAACATAGTAGTTTCTGTGAAATCATATGTTTATATTTCTATATACTTACTATCAGTACTTTTTTGTCTGTATGTGTACGCATGGGTCAAATACTACAGAAGGGATTTTAACCAAACTTAGTACGATTGTTGTCCATACTTCTGGACAGGTTATAGGTTATAAAACATAACGCTATGACACATATGACACGAGCAGCAACAAAAATTGTAACAAAAAATATTCCTTTTGAGAGAGAGCTTTCGTTGCGTGTACTGCGTAAATGGTGGAAGTTACTCAAAAATAATGTTCTAAAGAATTATTTCTCTTAAAAAGTTAAACTGCGACAGCATATGTCTAATAATTATAGTTCACTTATATATTTTGGATTTTAGCCGGTTCGATTCCCGAGTGTGATAAGCGAATTTTCAAGAAACTTTACACGCAGTTTTATTTTATTTTTTAAATAATGGAATGTTTCCTTTAAGTAAAATAATCTATCGTAACGATTTAAATTAGTTTTCATCCTGGGTCCATAAAAACTTGTCACTTCGAAAATGTCTCACTCCCGAGAATCGAACGGGCTGAAACAAAAAAAAACAACAAACTATGCTTTTATGACGTCAATTATTAAGGTCATTCATATGAATCAAAAGCTTAAAACAAATATGACTAATTAAATTATAGGAAAACCATGAAATTCAACCTTTTGAAATCAAAGATCGTATTTAACCGTCGAAATTTTCATTCATTTGAAAGAAAATTCTTAAGATTTATGGTTTTCCTCTAATTTTATTACCCATGTTTGGGTATTTAGTCTGAACGGCCCAAATCGAAGGGCCCGTGGGCCATTCGACCGTAAACAAAAATCGCCTACGTTCGAAAAGACCGGTGATAAAAACTGGTAAACAAATTCAGTGTCATAAACTACATCAAGTACTTTCGGGTGCAAAAGTTGAAATAAAAGTTTCCTTTTTTTATTAGATTTGTATTATCTACCTTAGAAAACCAATCAACAATAATATAAAATGTTTACAAAAGCTGGTAATAAAAAATATTAAATAAAAATCAGTCTTATTTTAAAGAAACAAATTAACAAAATATAAAAAATTACAATTAAACAATAAGTGTTAGTAAAGATCAGTCTTACTTTAAAGAAACAAATCAACAAAACATCAAAAATAATTAAATATTGAAATATTAAAATTCATAAACTTTGCGACTATCTTGTATTTGCGACAATGTATGCGACTGTACTTTTAAATTAATTTTAAAATCATTTTACCACCGGTCCTTTCGAACGTAGGCGATTTTTGTTTACGGTCGAATGGCCCGCGGGCCCTTAGATTTGGGCCGTTCAGACTAAATACCCCCATGTTTGTTGGAGAAATTTTGTTCTTATGAATGGCCTTAACGTTTGATGTCATAAAAACTCAGTGTTACTTTTTTGGATTTTGGCCGGTTCGATTCCCGATAGTGGTAAGCGAGTTTTCGAAAATCTTTGAATAAATTTTGTTTTTTTTTTCTAATAAAGGAATGTTTCCTTTAAGTAAAATAATCTATCTTAAGGATTTAAGGTAGTTTTCGTCCAGGGTCCATTGAAACTTTGCAACCTGTATAATTAGCTAACATATTAATATTATTAGGTTGTCATTGTATAACTTTGACAGTCGTTACTGGTTAGCCAGAAACTATGACCAGTCTAACCTAGAGGTATCGTGTCGCCCAGTTACTGGGTTGTGGAGGTCAGGTAGGCAGTCGCTCCACGTAAAACACCGGTATCCAGCTGAATCCGGTTAGGCTGGCAGCCGACCCCAACACGATTGGGAAAAGGCTAGGGAGATGATGATGATATTAATATTATTATGTACAACTGACCACCGGCACCGCAGTAGCCTTCATTTTCTTTCTCTTCCTTGTTTTGTAATGTGAAGCAACTGTTAGCCTGTCTTTCTCAGTCCACTTATTTATACCTTGTGCATTTTGTGCAATGGCATAGAAATAAACTATGAAAAATTTTTTTCTGTGCAATTGCAATTTATCGAATACTTGTTTTTAATAAATTAACTCCAAAACATAATTGCATTTTGCATTCGTTTATCTATTACCAAATCGATTACATTACCATAACTTTAAATAAAAGCGTTATTAATAATTACATTATTACTTAATACTTTCAAATGATTTTTTTTGAATGACTTATTGACTGACGGATCGACGCACGAGTTAATTTTTATTTATTAAATAATCAAAAAACCCAACTGCAATATCAAAGTTTTTTGGTAAATGTAATTGCCACTAACTTTTGAAATTGCAATTGGGTTTTTTTAAAATTATGTAATTATATTTTTCTAATTTCCCTATTTTTTTTAATTATTATATCCTATTTAAGTCCCACAACTAAGACAAATTCAATGACCCCTCGTAATATGTCCTAATCCGTTCACCGGTTTAGATACGACTCGAAAATTATAACAAAAAAAAACCCTCCTTTCAGCAAATAGTACAAACGTAGAATGATATTTATTTTGTTACAATCCGTACTAAAAAAATAAATGCGAAAGTAACTCTGTCTGACTGTCTCTTTTTTTTGGTACAAATATAGTCTGGGACCCGAGAAAGGACATAGGATAGTTTTCATCCCGGTAATCCCCCGGGAACGGGAACTATTATTCTAGGCGGGCGAAGTCGCGGGCAAAAGCTAGTAGGTTATATACGTAACACTTTTACACGTCAATATTTAAATTCAAATAAGAAAGGATTTTCCGTAAGTCTACCCCCCACGGAGTGAAAAGGGGGAGGTTTTTATGAGACAACGTGATCCCTTGTCCTACTTCAGATTGTGCAAAGTTTCAATTGCTTTTTTTTTATAATTTGTAGAAATTATTACAGAAAAAAAAACTTTTTTCAAAAAAATAATAACCGCCTTCAAAAACTAAAAACACAAAAATAACCAAAATTTCGGAAGTCTGTGGCAACACAAATTAATTGGCAGAAGAGAAGCCACCGACTTCCGAAATTTTGGTTATTTTTGTGTTTTTAGTTTTTGAAGGCGGTTATTATTTTTTTGAAAAAAGTTTTTTATTTTTTACTTTTTAGTGTCATCTCTTCATTTTCATTGATTGACGCATCAGCATGACGAGTAGGTAGTTGTTGTCCTATGTTACACTTCAATGCTGTAAATCGTTGAAGAATTCCCTCGACTGTATATGGTTTCCAGCATCAGATCTACTGCAGACCTTCATTACAACCTATATGGGTGCGAAGTTCTCATCAATTTAAATGAATTAAGTCCAAACACAAGGTAGCTACTGTAAACCGTTGAAGAGTTCCCTAAACTATCCTTCGTCTTCATCATCAGACCCCTAATACAGTTACAACCCATCTAGGTGTAAAGTTCTTATCAATACAAATTAATCAAGCCCAAACACAAGGTAGCTGCTGTGAATTGTTGAGGAGTTCCCTCGACTGTCTCTCGGCTCCATCATCAGATCTACTCCAGATCTTTATTAAATTGTAGTGCTATAATAAAATACTTAATGAAAAACTTACAAACGCACTAGTCGCCCCTACGAATTTTGAAAGTTCCCCTCGATTTCTCTGGTCTGCTACCTTCAAACCCCGATTTTCTTATGAAAGGACCACCTTGGGAATGTCTTCTTTCCAACAAAAAAAGAATCATCCAAATCGGTTCATAAACGACGAAGTTATCCGCGAACAAACCTAAAAAAAAAAAAAAAAAAAGCATATATACGGTCGAATTGAGAAACCTCCTCCTTTTTTTGAAGTCGGTTAAAAAGAACATTAATTAACCAACAGTCATCCTAATTGTCAATTTCACGTGACATTAATGACAGCTGTCACATTGACGTTTGGCCAGATCATCTGACAGCTAGTTGACGACTGCCCGCGCCAGGCCCGCGCTTTTTTCAAGACATACATTTTTATTTGATGAAAATGGAGCCAAAATTACATAAGGTATTAAATATCTAAAAGGCGGCCCTTCTGACCCCATCCCCAAAATCAGCTCGGCCTGGTAGGTATGACCTCATACCTTGATTTTATACAATTATTTTATATAAAGGGTGATTGGTGCATCGTGTGCCAAATTGAAATGGTCAACTGAGGGGGTCATCTGATAACCTTTCAGCCCCCTTAACACCTCTCGTGCCCTGTGGATATTTTTTAACGACTTTTTATTGTTTCACTAGCAAAAGTCCCGAATTTTACATTTAAATACAGTTATTTAAGTATTAGTCGTAGACTCTGAATTTTAGTTTTATTTAAATTTGTATTGCTTAAGAGTACTTTTGAGAGTTTTTTTTTGAGTGTCGTGATGGCCTAGTGGATATGGCGCCCGCCTCTCGTGTAAGAGGTTGTGGGTTCGAATCCGGGCAAGTACCAATGTGACTTTTTCAATTCATATGTACTTTCTAAAGTTTATCTTAGACATCACTGACATCCCGTGCCTCGGAAAGCACGTAAAGCCGTTGGTCCCGGTTGTCATTCGTAGAACTATGACAGTCGTTACTGGTTAGTCAGAAACTCAGACCAGTCTAACCAAGAGGTATCGTGTCGCCCAGTTACTGGGTTGTGGAGGTCAGATAGGCAGTCGCTCCACGTAAAACACCGGTATCGAGCTGAATCCGGTTAGGCTGGCAGCCGACCTCAACACGGTTGGGAAAAAGGCTAGGGAGATGATGATGATGCTTAAGAGTACTTTTGAACACAAAATTAGTGACATTGTTCGGCTAGTTTCTCTTATCTTTACCCGCAAAGGTAAAACTTAATTTAAACCTGTAAATGTTGCAGACTTGCAGCTGTTTACATGCCTACAGAAAATGAACCAAAAGCGACCGGAATCTTCCAATTCCTTCATAAATTCTCTAGTTTATCCTCTTTCTAAATGTGCCACATGCTTTAAAAATCTTTTTAGAACTTAGTGAATTAGCTAGAATTATGAATTAAGTCACATAAAGCTAATATTTAAAATTATGATTTAAAAAGTATTTTTGTTTTAATGAATTAATTAATTGACTAACCTAATTTATCTGTTATCTCACCCATATTTATGGTAAAGCTTGTTTCGTATCTCTATTTTTTCGTGCGATGTACTTAAGGAAATCATAATTATTACTATGCAATGAATAGGTAAGTACGTGTAACTAAATGTTATCACCTAATTATTCGTAAATTATTATTTTTAAATTAGTTTATGTAAGTTGTATTTTATGGAATTCAATCAACGTTAGCTGCGGTTATACAACACACGCAATAACAAATGAAGCCCAGAAACCAATCATGTGGGTATTCAATTGCTAACAATAGACGTACTATGTGTGTAGTTCTTATCATCATAATCATAGAAAGCACAATAAACAGGTACAGGACCGGGATATTACTTCCGACGGCTGTGGGTAGGTGTTACGCTTTGCGCTTTTTGACCATACTATATATTTACAACTTCGTCCGAAGATTTTTGTGTAGGTAGATACACAACATAGTTTGCATGGTCACCCTCAGATGCACTATACAACATTATACTTTAAACTTTCGCGTTGCATATTAATATTTTACTGTTTTATGGGATTTAATTGCACGTAACTTTTTTATTTGTTTTTTGCTTGACGTTTCGGCAGGGTTACACCTGCCATGGTCACAAGCAGACTGTTCGGCGACACTACTCCGTCGATGAAGATGAAGATAGATTTTCATCTACCCTCAATGTTAACGATTGTCTACTATAAAGCCGCGTACACAATACACTCACTGCCGAAACGTCAAGCAAAAAACAAATAAAAAATGCACTATACAACTACATAATTACCACATCCACCGTAAACATAAAGTAATAATTGGGTTAATAATTTCAGTGCGATGAAACGACTTGACAACTAAATCGAACACCTAAAGTTTAGTTCTAGAGGTGATAACGCGTGTTTATAACAGCGCAGCTACCTAGGTGCTTGCTTTTAATACTCAAGTGACGTATAACCTACTTCCGAGAAACTAAGATTGTAAAATAATGTAAGTAACATCTTTGTGAGTACGTATACAACTTGATTATGTAGTGATTTACATTAAAATAAAGAGGTTACATACAAGCAGATTTTCTCCAAGGGTTTTACTTCTTCTGAAATATTAACTTTAGTGTACTTCCAGGGTTTTTGTTGTAAATCATACTCACGAAAACTAGTAGATACAAAGTTTATTCATAATTGACACGTTATTACAGATTTAACAAAATTCAAATTATCTATCTCACAACCAACAAACAATAACAGTCATCATAAGTGTCTTTTTTTATAAAATGCACCATAAGTGTCAATTTTGCGTGTCAGTAATACGACACCTGACATTAATGACAGCTGTCACATTGACAGATCAGAGGTTATCTATCTGACAGCTAGTCGACGACTACACGCGCCAGGCCCGCGCTTTTTTGAATGACACTCACAAGATACACATTTTTATTTGATGAAAATGATGCCAAACTTGCAGAATGAATCAGAAAAAATCTAACAATGTAGTTATACAAGATGAAAAGTTTTATAGTGGGCCCCAGATGAAAAGTACTTCAAATCGTTAAGACAGATTGTTTAGGAAACATTCCTTTATTTTTAAAAGAAATAAAACTGCGTTTATAGATTTTCACTAATGTGCCACAAACTGGGAATCGAACGGGCTTAAAATGAGAAAATTAACATCTCCTGTATTTTTATGACGTTAATCAATAGGATCTTTAGGATCAAATCTTTTAAACAAACATGGTAGGTACATAAAATTAGAAAAAAAAAACATAAAATTTTAACTTTTCAAATCAAAGGACGATTTTAACCGTCGAAATATTCGTACGATTGAAAATTAAATTCTTAAAATTGATGGTTTTCCTTTTATCACGTTTTTGGAGAGATTTTGTCTTTATGAATGACCCTAACGATTGATGCCATAAAAATACAAAGTGTTCCTTTTTTGGATTTTAGTAAATAAATTAAATAAAAGAGATAAACCATTTATTTGGTGCACGCCAAGACATAGCCCAACTAAAAATAAAAGATAACAATTAACATTTATATAAAAACAGAAGGTGGAAGCCAACATCTATAATAAATATAAAATGGTAGACTAACTGTCCACATATGAAACTTGGAGAGTGTGTTCTTTATAAAAAGTAATTATGCACTAAGCGCCTTACTAATAATCGCTGCATAAAGTTATGACAGGTTTATACGTCAAAAAATGTATGGTTACACAGGCCTTATTCATTGCATAACTTTACACAGTGATTATTAGTAAGGGCATAAGAAATGATTTTGGTAAAGAATCTTAAAAATGTAGCAGCCCTTGAAAATACTGGCCGCAAAGTAAACCACGTATTTTCTTTATTAATATTATGTTATGTTTTGAAGAAAGAAAGAAAGTAGTTGACTTTCCTGAGTGACATGACAGTTAGGCGTGTGGCGACATCTATCGCCGAACATAAAAACTACAACTGACGATTCTTCATCGTGATATCTAAGTTATCGGTGACATTAGAACGAGTACAACAATCCCGACTAGAACCGTCGGGCAGTAGCCCACCAGACACAACACCCGTCTGGTCGGAGGATCCTCCCTTTTCAACGGAGGATGAGGGACTTTACACTCTGTCCCTCATATCTTCAAAGGTGTAACAATAGATTTTCTTTTGTAATTATCTTATTTACAATGTATTTTAATTATTATTAATTCGAAAGTTTGATGCCATAGTTATTTATAGAGAATAATATTACTATAACTATAGGGGTATAATAAGTGATGGAAATGTTCACATCCACTACGGCAAGCCGGGCTAGTAAAATATAATTATTATAAAAACAAAAAAGACAAAATTATACAAAAACATAAATATAAATTTCAGTATGCTTTTCAAGCTTGCATTATATTGCAAAAAATAGGAAAAAGAACGTTAGGAACTGACCCGCTCTCTAACATATGGCAATATTGAGAAAACAATGTTTCTATTTTTCATTTTATTTTATTTTTACATTTTACATACCACCTAAAACCAGTTATAAACCTAAATATAAGTTTGTTAGTATTTTTTTTACATTTCATAAACAAATAATAATAATATTAAGTCAAAATAATATACCTAACGTTTTTATTTACCTACTATATGTGTTACCGGCCAAACCCGATTTCAGGACAAACTAGTTTTACCTAGGCTAAACTAGTTTTTCCTCACCCCGACTCGAATCAGGACAACCCGACTCAGAGCACCCCGTCTCAGAGCACCCCGACTCGGACAGGTTAGGTTAGAAGGCTAAGGCGGGAGATCCGCTCCGCTTCGCCGTTCTCGCCTTAGCCTTCGTGTTTATTTTTTTTCCACTACCCAAGGTAGAGCTGAGCGCTGTAACCCACGTTATGTTATGTTTTTGTTACTGCTCCGCTCCTGTAGGTAATAGTATAAGTATGTAGTTTATAACCTAATCTGATAAATTTCACCAATTCAATTTTTTTTTTTCACCGACACGCTAAGTAATAAAATTTCGTGTTGTCACGTCCGGTGGCGACGAATTAATTTGAATAGTGTGGTTCTAGCTTGTATCGTTTTGTATGCTTTTGTTTTCTCTTTCTCCTTTTTTATTATGTTTTTGTCCATTGCCTGTATTGTGTCTTGTGTTGCGCTAAATAAACATATTATCTATCTATCTATAAATAAGCTTTATTAATGTAAAATTTCATCAATATCCCTCAGTAGTTTTAGCGTGAAAGAGTAACTAACATCCACATACACATATACAAACTTTCACATTTATAATATAATAATGTATAAAGATATTAGAAACCTCCAAGATATATACCAACAAACATCCATAAATAACCTATGTGGGGTTAAGAAAATATTTGTGTGAAAATCATAATGGGATTCCCAGAATAGATCTACTTACCAAGTTTCAACAGCATAGTTCTTATAGTTTCGGAAAATAGTGACTGAGACATACGGTAGACAGACAAGATGAATCCATAAGGGTTCCGTGTCTTGCCGTTTGGCTACGGTACCCTAAAATCTAGGAGAAAGTGAATTTTGGCATAAACCTATAATGTTTTATACTAGTTTTAGCCCGCAGCTTTGCTTGCCTTCGAAAGAGAAAAAAAGTAGCCTATGTTACTCTCCATCACTTCAACTATCCTCATTTAAAAAATTCACGTCATTTCGTCGTTCGTTTTACCGTGAAAGACGGACAAACAGACAGACAGACACACACACACTTTCCCAGTTATAATATTAGTATGTATGGTAGTTGCCCAATTTTTTGTCAAAGTTGCCGAAGTGTTGTTTCTAATGAAGAATAATGGGCAAGAAACTCCATACTTACTCTTTTAAAATAATAGTTTTACAGTATCTTTTTAGATGGTTAACCTTTCGACGACCAAGCGACTGCCAGCTGTCGGGCTGCTGTACATGGCACTCCTTATATCTGAAAGATCACGCGTCCCTAAAGCCTCCGATGTCTATACAAAATTTCAGTGCATTTATTTCACTTAGACCATTACAGGCACTTATGAATTGTCAAAGAGTCGGTCGGTTAATAATACCAGCCTATAACTGTCCCACTGCAGGGGCATTGATCACCACGATTGCTCAAGACGGGTTGGCGATTTCGGACTTATATTAACTACAAGTCCAGGTTTCCTCAGTCGGTCGGTTAGTATAAAAAAAAGTTTAGGCATGCTGCAGTTGCATGCTCCAAAACGTAGGTTGGTCTTTATGGAGAAGAACAAGCAAGGAACTCTATTGCACCTCTTTTCGTCATCAAGTGAGCCGTGGCATAACATCGCGATGTTTCATAGGAAGGGTCGTTTCATGCCGTTCAATTCATTCAATTCATTCATCAGTTCATTCAACTAAGTGTTATATGTTTAACAAAACACGTAGCTGATTACCAAATAAAAGTTTTACCAATTTATTTTTGAATTTATTGTGTAGGTACTGTACTGTATCTAAAACTATTGTTATAATTTATGTATTTAAAACAAGTTGCTAAGAAACAGGTGCCGATAAATTAAATACAATGAACATTTCACTTTTAAGTTGTCAGTACAACGACCTTCATGCTTGAGAGAATTTAGAAACACAAAAACATCGTTTGGTAATTTAAAACTAGATAACATATCATCACACCCCACACCTGTCTATCTCTGAAGAGTTGAAAAGAGGTAATAAAATAACAATTTACGTACCTACTAAAAAAAAAGTGGAAAACATTTTTCTTACTCCTACGCTGTTCTTTTCTGATTAATTTCTTTGCGGGATCCAAGACAGTTGAATCGTTTCTCCGGGACTCGTCGAGCTTCATTGCTCGGCGCTTTTCTGGCGGACTCCACTGTTGATTCTGGCTTTCAGGAGTTGCAATGGTTGGGAATAGTGTGGTGGGATTATCCCAAAAACTAACAAAAAAAGAATGGAGGAGAAAAAAGAAAGTAAAGGACGGTTTTAGACTTGATTTGATATGGCGGTTTCTCGAAGACAAGCAAGTACTAATGTGACTATTACAATTGGTCCTGCCGAGGTTGCGGAATAGTAATTCTAATAGTAGCCCTGGAACATAAAGGGCACCCGAAGGAAGATAGGTAGATTATTTTTGTCACTTAAAAATCAAATGTACAGTCACTACTTTAAATACTACCTATTAATAAATTATAAAACCAGAGATAAAAAATATTGTATAAGTAGCAGTACTTTTAATGTCCTAATTTTTTTTGTGGGCTATGGCATATGATTTTGATATTGTGGGATATGGCATATGATTTTGATATTGCGCAATATGTATGAATGTGGTGAATGCGGCTTGTATGTTCGTGAGTGTTTACAATCGGTTTGTTTTTCTCGTCAAAAGAGCACCTTAGCAATTAATCTTCGTGGTTTTCTGAAGCTTTAACCAATACATTACGGTTTTCGACACCATCATATTGACGTATTTTTATAACATATACATACATAGATTATAACCATTCGACGATCAAGCGACAGCCGACTGCCAAGCTGCTATTGTCTTTCTATTGTCATTTCAAAGCAACTAAAAATCCAATTCTACAGTAAATGAACGGGATTGAAATAAAAAAAGAGGTTTTATACGGTGAAATTGTGTTGGAGTACCGTATTGTAAGAATTTTAAAACTAATCTATGAATTTTAAATGTTTCTTTTCAGAGTCATTAATTTCAGTTAAAATAAACAAAATACAACATTGTCATGTTCAAGTAATGCATCATGTGTATTTAACCCAGTTACAAAATAAATATCATTTTTTTATCATTTTTTTTTTTCTTTTTATATTTGCGACAGTAACTTTTGTCCCTGACTTATCATTTAATGTGACTGAAGTCACAAAGGAAATTTTAATCATTTTTTATTCAGTCTATAAACTATTTTCACAGTTGATGCACAGAAAATAAGTCTATTAAAAAGTGTTTCATGGATCAATACAATTGAAAAAATGAAGAATTCCGGGGTTGTAAGTATTTTTTATAACACTATCTACTATTGCATTCGATTAGACGATAATACATTATAAAATCATAAAGATTTTTGACACATTTTTTGACGCACTGTTGGTATATTAGTTAGTGACCCATTAGAGTTTCGACGTATAATAAAACAAAATTTCCTCAGGACAAACTTTGTGCTGTTTGGTCTATAACTGACTAAAAAATAACTTAAATTTCGAAAACTGGAACTTGAACTTGCAGAAATCGGTGGCAATCACCGATTTCTGACATTCAAGTTAATAATAAAAATATCTTGAGGCTTAATTTGTAATCAGATGGCGGTGTAAGTAACACACCCACCTGATTGCAAATTAAGCAGAGCTTGTACTATCCATACTAATATTATAAATGGGAAAGTGTGTCTGTCTGTCTGTATGTTTGTCTTTCTTTCACGGCAAAACGGAGCGACGAATTGACGTGATTTTTTAAGTGGAGATAGTTGAAGGGATGGAGAGTAACATAGGCTACTTTTTGTCTCTTTCTAACGCGAGCGAAGCCGCGGGCTAAAGCTAGTTATTAATATGTAACCAGACAGGCCTTTTGACGGGTCTGTTGGTCTAGTGGTTAGTAGCCCTAACTGCTAAGCCGGAGGTTGTGGTTTCGATCAATCAACACTCAGGACAAACTTTGTGTGATGAGCATGAACGTTTGTTCTATGTCTGGGTGTGATTTATCTATAATATGTATGTATTTAAAAATTATAATAATATGAGTATGTTTATCAGTAAGTCTGGTTACCATAACACAAGCTCTGCTTTGCTTGGGATCAGATGGCCGTGTGCGAGTTGTCTTAAGATATTATTATTATTATTATAGACAACTGATAAACCTATTTAAATAATCCATTCTAATATTATAAATGGGAAAGTGTGTCTGTCTGTCTGTTTGTCTTTCTTTCACGGAAAAAGATAGTTGAAGGGATGGAGAGTAACATAGGCTACTTTTTGTCTCTTTCTAACGCGAGCGAAGCCGCGGGCAAAAGCTAGTTATTAATATGTAACCAGACAGGTCTTTTGACGGGCCTGTTGGTCTAGTGGTTAGTAGCCCTGACTGCTAAGCCGGAGGTTGTGGTTTCGATTCCCACTCAGGACAAACTTTGTGTGATGAGCATGAACGTTTGTTCTATGTCTGGGTGTGATTTATCTATAATATGTATGTATTTAAAAATTATATGAGTATGTTTATCAGTAAGTCTGGTTACCATAACACAAGCTCTGCTTAGCTTGGGATCAGATGGCCGTGTGTGAGTTGTCCCAAGATATTATTATTATAGACAACTGATAAACCTATTTAAATAATTATAAAAATAATACATATTATAGACTACTTTCTTCCGCGGTTTTAGCCGCGTAGTTTCCGTTCCCTTGGGATTTTTGGGATAAAACCATCCTATATCCTTTCTTGGGCTATGAACTAGCTCTGTACAAAATTCATTTAAATTGTTGTTTCATAGTTTTAACGTGAAAGCAAGACGAAGAGAGACATACAGACAGAGTTACTTTCGCATTAATAAGACACAGAACAAACAATCATGTTTATCACACAACGTACTTGGGTAGAGTACCCTGGGTAGGAATCGAACCCACGTCTTCGGCTTAGCAGTCAGGGTCACTATCACTAAACCATCATACAAAGCTAACTTTAATCGTTCTTAGTTTTTGGAGGCGATTAAGAAATGATTACTGTTTAAAATGTATTCAGTGTATGTTGTACACAGTTTGACAAGTTATACGAGTACATTCTTGCTAACTGAATATTTTTTAAAAAAAAATCATCGAAGAAAATAAAAACAGTCATTCATTCATTCATTCAAGATTTGAAGAGTTCCCTTAATTTTTCGAACTGTTAACTATAGGACGTAAAAAATAACTAGGTCTTCAATTACGTTAAATTTCATTTCAATATCCTCATTGGTATTCAAGAAAACCTCATTTGTTGAGGACGGCCCTGCATACCTATGTACTTTGCTGTAGACTACTTTTTTAAGTTGAAAATTACTAAGTAATAATTGTAAAATAAAAAATGTTTTATTTCCAGATTTTCATGAGCATGATAATGCTGTCTTTGGTAGCGGAGCATCAGTTAATGCCGCTCAACCTTGGCTCTCTCATAAGTGGAATTTTACCACTTGGAGGAACTGAGCATGAGACAACACCAAAAATTACTACTAAAGTAACCAAACCTACTGCTCCTGCAAAAGAAATTACTGCTCTGACAACGGTGACTAAGGTTCCCACAACAGGGAAGACTGTTCCTACAAAACCAATGAAACATACAAAAACTACAAAAGCTACTAAACCTACAACTGTTCCAATAACAAAAACTACTGCTCCCACAACTGTGACTACTGTTCATACTAAGCCTACCAAAACTACAAAAGCTACCAAAGCTACTAAACCTACCCAAACTACCAAACCTACTATACCTACCAAACCAACAAAACCAAGCAAACCTACTAAACCTACAAATTCTACTACAGAGCCAATGACTGTTACAACTGCGCCCACAACAGTCACTACTGTTCCCACCAAATCTACAAAACCTACTAAATGCAGAAAACCTACTAAGCCCACAAAACCAACTACTGCCCCTACAACTATAACTACTGCTTCCACAACATTAACTACAGCTTCCAGAGCAGTGACTACTGTTAATAGTACGACTACCAAAACTACGAAACCTACCAAAACGACAAAACCTACCAAACCTACTACAGTGCCAACGACTGTTACTACTGCGCCCACAACAGTAACTACTGCTCCCACAACAGTTAGTACTAAACCTATTAAATCTACTGAAACTACAAAAACTACTAAAACTACAAAATCTACCAAACCTACTACAGTGCCAACGACTGTTACTATTGCACCCACAACAGTGACTACTGTTAGTACTAAACCTACCAAAACTACAAAATCTACCAAAACAACAAAACCCACTAAAACTACAAAATCTACCAAACCTACAAAACCTACTACAGTGCCAACGACTGTTACTACTGCGCCCACAATAGTAACTACGGCCCCCACTACAGTGACTACTATTAGTACAAAACCTAGAAAACCGACTAAATGCAAAAGACCTACTAAAGTCACAAAACCGACAACTGCCCCTACAACCGTAACTACCGCGCCTACAACCTTAACTACGGCTCCCACAACAGTGACTACTGTTAGTACTAAACCTACCAAAACTACAAAACCCAACAAAACTACAAAACCTACCAAAACCACAAAATCTAAAAAACCTACTACACCTACCAAACCTACTACACCTACCAAACCTACAAAACCTACTACTATTTCTACAAAACCTACCACAATGCCAACAATTGTTACTACTGCGCCCACAACAGTAACTAAGGCCCCCACTACAGTGACTACTGTTCCTACAAATTCTACAAAACCATCTGTATGCAAAAGACCTACAAAACCGACTACTGCCCCTACAACTGTAACTTCGGCTCCAACAACAGTGACGACTGTTCCTACAAAAAGTACTAAACCTACAAAATCTACTAAACCTACTAAACCTACAAAATCTACTAAACCCACAAAACCGACTAAACCCACAAAACCGGCTACTGCCCCTACAACTGTAACTTCGGCTCCAACAACAGTGTCGACTGTTCCTACAAAAAGTACTAAACCTACAAAATCTACTAAACCTACTAAACCTACAAAATCTACTAAACCCACAAAACCGACTAAACCCACTACAGTAACTACTGCTCCCACAACCGGAACAACGGCCCCCACAACAGTGACTACTGTCCCTAAAAAATCTACTAGATGCATAAAACCTAGTAAACGCACAAAACCGATTGAACCCACAAAACCGACTAAATCGACAAAACCTAGTACTGCCCCCACAACTGCTCCTACAAAAATAACAACTAAACCGAAAAAGAAATGTACTAAACCTGCAAAAACAACTACTTTGTGGGATCAAATGGAACAAACACTGTTAAAGCATAAGAAATTATTTACACTAATATAGATTACACAGGAATATAATTATACTACTGTTATCACACAATACGTTTTGTAGAAGGAATTGTACTTCTGTATTCTTTTCTGTTTCGAATTTCAAATGTTATAAAAATAATGTACATTGTGTGTCTTGTTTATTTTATTTTACTATCTTTCCATTCCTCTCTTATCCTTCCTAATTTTTATTAAGCTTAGGCTGTGCATTGACTATCATTTTTCCGCGTAATTTGAACTGACGTCCAAGTTTGATCGTGAGTTACTGTGGAGTGACGATTTGATCGTCACTCCACAGTTGGCCTCCTAAACCATTTGGAGTGACGCCACAGTTTTACGACTAGACTGACGAGAAAAATGACCGTCAATGCCCAGCTTTAAGGTTCTAAAATCAGTTCACTTTCATCAGTTACTCAAATCTATAAATAAATAAAAATCTACATAAGGTGGTAGAGCTACAGGGATGATATGAAATAATCAAGCACAAAGACACTTTTTGTCATTTAGTATTGGCATGCAACAACTTGAAAGTATATTTATAGTGTTTGGATGTGATGATGATGATGATGTTTTTAAATAGCCACACACACAAAGTAATACTGTTTTAAAATTTACTACAAAAAACATTGAAACAGATTAAACACTTGACCAACTGATTAAACATTCAGATATCATTCATTTTTTGAAAACTTTTTGCAAAGCATATTTATTACTATACCATGTGTTTCTTTCGGTGGCTTATGTCAAAGACAGCCGAACTTATGGCATACATTGTTAACCTTTCAACGACCATCCGACAGCTGGCTGTCGGCTTGCTAATTGTCCTTTCTATTGTGTCTCGAACCACGTGTGTTCGAACTTCGAAGGTTTAAAATCATTTTGTTGAATTGTAGAAGTACTTGTGCAGTTAGATTTGCTGAATTTATGGCATCGTCATCATCAAATCTTAACTGTATCCTTTTTGGCTTTTGCTAGTTAGTTTCACTTTTATTAAGTCTAAACTAAGCGCCTTACTAATAATCGCTGCATAAAGTTATGACAGGTTTATACGACAAAAAATGTATGGTTACCCAGTCTTTATTCATTGCATAACTTTACACAGTGATTATTAGTAAGGGCATAAATCTTAAAATTGTTTAATTTAATAAACCATTTTCAAGCTACTTCGGAATAGCTCTATCAAAAAGTCTTACGATAATTTGCAACTATTTGCTCGTGCTAAAATAATAGGTTCTCACGAAGAAGAACAAGTTGAAAACTACATAAAGATTCTTTAAATATCAATAGAAATTACAATAACTACATGTGTACTTTGGCAGCAGTAATTACAAATAGCAGCAGTGTAACGAAGAGCGAATATTTGAGAAATGCTCTAAGTTTTCTTCGCGATAGGTTCAGGAATGTTAAAATCCGCAGGAAAAGCACCAGAAGCTATCTGAGAAATGTATAAATGATTTGTAAAAATGAAAATGAAAAAATGTTTATTAACTCAAAAAAGTTTTACAATATTAGTTGGGGCCCTAGAGCCCACACTAGGATTCCCTGTGTGTGATCTAGGCTCTGCGTACCGTGTACAGAATTAACTTAAAATAGGTAACCAACATAGTATGACCACAGATTAATAAATAGTTACTACGTAACAGATACTTCACTCCAATACAAAAACCAAAATACCTACGCTATAATAGCCTACAAAATCATAATAATAATACCAGTTGTTTGCAGCAAGGAGAAATGTACCCTAAGAACGCACATAGAGAGTTGAGATTCTTTTGCCCGCCGCGCGACTAACATGTGTGCGTGTCGTCCAGCAAATCTGCTAGGGTTATACGTATGATGACAATGGTAATAAAACGAATGTTTTAGAAAAACAATTATTTTTTTATTTGTTGATCCAATATTTTTAGTTTGATAAAATGACTGATGCATATTTTTCGTTCCTTGAATTCCCGACTAATATATTTTAGTGTCGAAAATATCCAAAACCGCGTGAATAATTTTAATAAATAATCAAAAGGGAAACAAGAGAATTGAGAAACAGGGGAATTGCACAATAATCACGCAATAATTATGTAGTTTCGGCATTTTGATAGTCAGCGCTGTACCCGTGACGCGCGAGCACTCAGCCGGGCGCGCGACAGCCCGGTGTTCGTTGTATCGTCGACGATACGCGAAGCGGTAGGCATAAAACGCGTGGCCTTGAGCGAGTGACGGACGCCTGGTATGACACACTAACAATGGTGCCGATTCTCTTGTGCACAACTTAACGTAAATTTAAGTTAGGTGCATCTTTCTCTTTCCATTTCTTAAAGAAAAGGACAGAAGATACATTTAGTTTAATCCTGTCAAATTAGACAGCGCCTGATGACAATTGACATATATTTAGACGCCATGTTTTTAAATTGCGTCTAAATTATCTATGGAGTGTCTAAATTTGACAGGACTTAACTAATATTTGATCTTCTGTCCTTTTCTTAATTAAACGGAAAGAGAAAGATGCATTTAACTTAAATTTACGATAGTTTGTGCACAAGAGAATCGGCACCATTATACATTTTATTTTTATTCCTAATAGAAAAGTTAACTATTATCAAAGAAAGTGGGAATTGAACAAAATCGTTACTCTAAGTTATGTTTATATTATGTTGTGTAGTGCCTTAGTATTTCATCTCATGTGTTAGTGTGTGTGTAGGGGAGAGTGTATATGTGTGTGTGTGCGGGGGGGGGGGGTAAGTTTTCAAATTTACGTACGTACTAAAGTCAGTTAACTAATCTCTTTTGGTAAGCTTAAATCGGTTGTGAAACCAAAATCCATAACAAATAATTCAATAACTAGTGGACGATTCACAAACGTGCATCAAATGAAAAACGTCATCTATCGAGCTTGATGGTGCATTTTTTTTACTCGGCGACTTAGCTATGAATAAAAGTTATTTCTTTACCAAAAATATTTGTCTTCATGTTTTGTTTGTTTGTATATCGTTTATACTTGAAATAAAACCTTAAATCGATAAGTAAGAAAATAAGCAAGAATGATTGTTTTGTTGAACAATTTTAAATCGTTATATCCTAAACTATTATTTAAAATGAAAAATGATAAAAGAAACCTAAAGATGATTTTAAAATACCTATTCAACGACACCCCACTCGACATAATTCATGGACATTTTTTTTTATTTTGACAATATGGCGTCTGGTCTTCGCTGTGGTGATTTTTTATTGCTGTCATGTTATTACTGTTTTGTGACACTCGCAAGGTTAAGACGAATCGATTAACGTAAGAATTATCAAAATCGGCCTACGCATTCGGTCTCTAGAACGCCACATAAAAACAAACATAAATATGTACATAGACTGATAAACACATTACCCTCCTCTGCGTCGCGCAGTCGGGTAATAAAAATAATACTGGAACAATTTTAACAAAATAAATAAAACTATTTTTTAAAACAACTTTGTGGTCTACTGCACTAGCGTGTGCGAGAGCGGGCGAGGAAAGAGTTTTGGCGTCCCCCGTGATCACAAAGCCGAACGCGCTACAGTTCTGAACCGCTTCGGCGAGTGAACTAATATCGTTTGGAACATGTAGTTACATAAAAGCCGCCATATTACTGTTAACAATATAATCGGATGGAGCCATTGGAAACAACACCCGCAACAACTATGTACGTCAGCGCCCGCTTAATGCAGACGCGTGACTAAAGGAACACTTTAGGGCATTTTAATTGTCACGTGGGTTAAATGCGTGGTAGCGGGTGAAATATCACTATTTGTATATTATGTTCTGTGTACGGCTTGCAACAAACATGGCGGCATGGTGTACGCGGGTGCCGACATGAGTGACTATGAAAATTCTTAGACTATGCAACTGTCTTATATATATTTTTTTAACGCGCGTTCGCTAGCGCTCGCGGCCGCCTGAACTTTGAAAGATTACTTTATTCCTAAAAAAAGATAAATAAAATAACTTGCATTTCTTAAAATGGTAAATTATCACTATTTGACAAACTTTTATCATATCAGTTGGCTATGAATACTAATCAGCTTGTATAAAACACAGTGCAACCGCCAGTTCAGCACACAAAGTTTTAAATCATCCAGTGCAATCATGGGTTTACAATATTTAGTTCTGGTAAGTGTTTGTTTTATTTTCGTTAGTTCGTACCATCTTCATATTTTCATAGAAAACTAACGGCATTAAGCAAATATCACTCTTGATGAGTGAATAGAAGAATTTTAGGTCGTGCAAAAAGTTAATGGATTTCAACCGACTTCAAAAAAAGGAGGAGTTTTCTTAATTCGACCGTATATATGTTTTTTTTATGTCAACTTCGTCGTTTATTAACCGATTTTGATGATTCTTTTCTGTTTGATAAGTCATGATTCAGAGGTTCCATATAAATTTTATAGCGATCGGTCAAATGCTTCTCGAAAAATTAATCGAGAACAAAAAAGTCGACGGAATTTATAAAAAAAAGCATTAACGATGTGTGCGTTACTTTAAGTTTCTATTTTTGTTTTATATTACTTTGAAAGATACTGCAATACACAGTCAGACATTGGGTTTCAACACTAAAAAGAATAAATACAAAACTTTTTTAAAATTTCGAAAGTCTGTGGCAACACAAATTATTTTGCAGAAGAGAAGCCACCGACTTCCGAAATTTTAGTTATTTTTGTGTTTTTAAGTTTTTGAAGGCGGTTTTAATTTTACCATTACACGCCATTACTGAAAAGTACATACAAGCCTAAAAGCTTAGTTTTAAAAAATAAGGTCATAACACGAGCCTTTTAGTAAACGAATGGGAATTGCTAAGCGAAAACATGTGCTAAGCACCGATAGTTAATTTCAAGATGGGGTTCGGGACCGCGCCACCAAGAGCCTGGTTTCAAAACCCTCCCGACTCATTTATCTCAATCTTTGTGTTTAGTTGTTTATATTTTAAAACATAATTAATACATAATACAAGCATAATTCCAATAATATGTTAGTAATGATTCGTACTCCAATCATAACAATAATATTAGGACTTAGAAAACGAATGTTACTGATTTAAAATTTTTGTTTCCCAGGTAACATTAAGCCTAATGGCATTTTCGCATATCACTGACGCCAAACCAGGCCACAGTGCGTTTGCAGGATCGGAATCAAATTCAGGTGCTGCGATTATAAAGAATGCAAAACGTATGATGGCTATAGCCCAATCAGAATCAAAATCAAACGCTGCTGTCGTGAGTGGTGACGAACCAGAAGACGGTAGTGATGGCGGAGATGGTGGTGATGGTGGTGATGGCGGAGATGGTGGTGATGGCGAAACCACAGAAGGAGATGGTGGTGATGGCGGAGATGGTGGTGATGGCGGAGATGGTGGCGATGGCGAAACCACAGAAGGAGAAGATGGTGGTGATGGCGAAACCTCAGAAGGAGAAGATGGTGGTGATGGTGAAACCACAGGAGAAGATGGTGGTGATGGTGAAACCACAATAGAAGAAGGTGATTGTGGTGGAACCGAACCAACACCAGAAGAATGTGAATGTTGATAAAATGTAAATAGGCAACTTTACTAAACTACCAAGTGGAAATATGTAAAAATCAATAATAAATACTTAATAATGCTGAAGAGACCTTTTTTATTATTTGACAGTTTAGAAGTGCCAGGCGGATTGAAACAAGGGCATTGTTTCCCAAGGTCATCACGGTGTCAAAAAATAGAGCCTTTGTCTAGAGCTATATTTTTACACATAATATTATTATGGTTACCGACGCGGGTGATTCGGGTTACGGCACCAACTTGATTGCCACCACGTGTGAGAATCAATAACTATAAATGCTGTTGGTGGCGGGACCATGACGAGGCGCCATCATGATGTCTACTGGACCGATTTTAAAAATTATTTCACTATTCGAAAGCTACATTGTCAACGAGTAACATAGGCTATATTTTAATCTAAAGAAAAATAGGGTTCCGTAAGATATTTGGGTTTTTCGGACACAGAGAGTAAAAAATTTGCCAGAAAAGTTACTTATTTTGCGTACGCTGCCTAAACTATAAAAGATAGAACCATAAAATGTTCTAAGCAATCCTAGATTTTATAAATACCTTTAAAGAACGCAGAAGCGCAACACATAATATCTATCTATGTCGAGTAAGGCACAACAACCATTTTTTTTTATTTTAATCTTCATTTTTTATTGGACTACATTTAAACGCGTTTATTTTACTCATGCTATTATTCTTATTAAAAAAAATCCACCACTAAAAAGTACAGTTTATGTAGATAATATTTGGTCTTTGAATGGTTAAAATTGATCGTTTGGTTTTGAAGTTATGGTGAAATTAAAATATTACGATTTCTGCTGCCTGTTGCGAAGTGGGCATCACGCGCGGCTCAGACGCGAGGTCAGCTTCTGGGTAGGAAGGCGGTCGTGCGCGAAGTCTAATAATTTTCGTGCGTTTTTATTAAATTTTGTTCTTAAAACTACACCTACGCAAAAGTTCTTCTCAGAGCTAAACAACAGTTCTTTTTAGGGCGAACCAACAGTTCTTTTCAGGGTTAACGAACGGTTATTTTCATCGCTAAACAACAGGTCTTTTCAGAGCTAGAATATTATATATTACACGCTATTAACATTTTCTTAAACATTTGAAAATGCCTAAGAGAGCCTGGTCTCAACTTTCTAAACTTGTATTTCAAGCACGGACAGCAAGAATACGTCGTATGGGAGAATCTTCACCTGAACGTTCACAACGCCTTGCTGAACAAAATCAGAGAAACTCTCAGGTACGCGCACGAGAGTCGAGTGTCGAACGTTCGCCTTGCACAACAAAGTCTGAGAACCTCCGAGGTAAGCGAACGAGAGTCAAGTGTCGAGCGTTCGCAACGCCTTGCCAAACAAAGTCTGAGAACCTCCGAGGTACGCGCGCGAGAGTCAAGTGTCGGGCGTTCGCAACGCCTTGCCGAACAAAGTCTGAGAACCTCCGAGTACGCGCGCGAGAGTCAAGTGTCGAGTGTTCGCAACGCCTTGCCGAACAAAGTCTGAGAACCTCCGAGGTACGCGCGCGAGAGTCGAGGCTGAAGCGTTCCCAACGTCTTCATGAACAAAATATAAGGACCTCTCAGTTGCGCGAAAGAGAGTCGAGTATCGAGCGTTTGCAGCGACTTGGAGCTCAGGCGGGGAGACAGCAGTTGTCCACAAATAGAGTTTTTCGCAATCGAATTTTAGCTAACAGCAACAGACTGGCTTTCAGATATGATCCGCAGTTTGTATGTGCAACTTTAACATCCACAGAAAGACAATCTGTGCAGCTTGCGGATGATGACTGCCCTTCACGTCATTTTATTTCAATGAATGTCTTAGGTGATATCACAGTTTTAAAATAACGCTACAGAAAAATAATGATTGTACGGGCTGTAACGAAGTTGGCTAATGGCTCTACGGGAGCGGAGCAAGAGTCGGAGCAAGAGTCGGAGCAAGAGTTAGTCGTTTATACTCTTGTAATACATTACATCTAAGTAAAAGTTTCCTAAGATAAAAAATCCTCGTTTCAATCGACTTTCGGCTTCTGTAAGTGAGCAGTTACTCACAAAGTCCGCGTAAAAATTTAACATGCCATGTTACTGATCTGTCAATGTTTTTTTAAGTTTTTTTTTGCAATCTTCATACAAGACGGTGAAGGAAAACATTATGAGAAAACTTGGACTTGTAGTGAATTAAGCAACCAGTACTTTTTGTCCAAAGTCCAAAATCACCAATCCAACTTGAACAAGCGTGGTGATTAATGCTCGTGCCTTTTCTGTATTAGAAGAGGCGTTTACTCTGCAGTGGAACAGTAATAAAAGTAAAAAGAAGTCAACTCCAACACAAGTATTCTAATTACTTACTGGGGTTGTCTCATATATGTTTTTGTCATTGTAAAAATTAGAGATACAATAAGCTTTTTTTTTAAGTTTAAATCATTAATTTTCATTAGACCAAAAAAGGCACCTTGAAACGTCATTTACAAAAGGTAAATTAATCTAGTAGCCCATTCATTAGATAACAAAGAAACCAACAATTATAGGCTTGTGTTGAATTTGCCAGTTGGTTCTCAGTAAGGTGTTTGAAAAGTTAATGCTCAATCAAATGTTACATCACTTTAATAAAAACTCTATCTTTCATGAATAACAGTACGGTTTCACCAAAGGGCGTTGTATAACTGACGCCGGTGTCACCCTCATAAAGAACATTTTTAACGCGTGGGAGGAAGCGCAAGACGTCACTGGATTTTTTTGCGACCTCTCGAAAGCGTTTGATTGCTTTGACCATGAAACACTTTTGTTGAAGCTGGAGCACTACGGGATTACGGAAACATCTCTCGAGCTAAAAGGTCTTACCTAAAAGGAAGACTTCAAATAAACGGCGTAAACTCACCGATTATTTTAAAGGGAAAGTATGGAGTTTCTTGCCCATTCTTCTACATACGAATTCTACATTTTGGAATGGGCAACTAGAATCACTTTTGTAAATGACGTTTCAAAGTGCTTTTTTTGGTCTAATGAAAATAAACGATTTGACTATTGACTATTGAAATCTACAAAACCGACTAAATGCAGAAGACCTACTAAAGTCACAAAACCGACTACTGCCCCTACAACTGTAACTATCTCTGCTACAACGGCGATTACTGCTCCCGCAACTGTGACTACTGCTCCCGCAACAGTAACTACGGGCACCACAACAGTGACGACTGTTAGTACTAAGCCTACCAAAACTACAAAACCTAAGAAAACTACCATATCTACCAAACCAACAAAATCTACCAAACCTACAACAGTGCCAACG
Organism: Athetis lepigone; assembly: GCA_033675125.1. Classification (NCBI taxonomy): domain Eukaryota; kingdom Metazoa; phylum Arthropoda; class Insecta; order Lepidoptera; family Noctuidae; genus Athetis; species Athetis lepigone. The sequence goes on along the minus strand of CM066244.1, from coordinate 18,980,959 downwards.
ACAGTCACTACTGCGCCCGCAACAGTAACAACGGCTCCCACAACTGTAACTACGGCCCCCACAACAGTGACAACAGCTGTCCCTAAAAAATCTACTAGATGCATAAAACCTAGTAAATGCACAAAACCGACAAAACCCAGTACTGCCTCTACGACTGTTACTACTGCTCTTACAAAAATAACAACTAAACCGAAAACGAGATGTAATAAACCTGCAAAAACAACTACTTTGTGGGAACAAATGGAACAAACACTGTTAAAGCATAAGAAATTATTTACACTAATATAAATTACACAGAAATATATAGGTACTACTGTTATCACACAATACGTTTTGAATTGTACTTCTGTATTCTTTTCTGATTCGAAGTTCAAATGTAATAAAAATAATGTAAATTGTGTGTCTTGTTTATTATGTTTTGCTTTCTTTTTATTCCTCTCTTATCCTTCTTCATTTTTATTTCGTTTTTAAGCTGTGCATTGACGATCATTTTTCCGCGTCAGCTGAATGACGTCCAAGTTTGATCGTGAGTATCAAATCGTCACTCCACAGTTAGTTGGCCTCCTAAACCATTTGGAGTGACGCCACAGTTTTACGACAAGACTGACGCGAAAAATGATCCTCAATACACAAAGTTAAAAAAAAACAACATTCAAAATTCAATGCATTTATTTCACTTAGAGCATTTACAAGCACTTATGAATTGTCAAAGAATCGGTTGGTTAGTCAGAAAAGTGAGGCTTATTGCCTGTTCCAAAACGTAAATCTTTATGGAGAAGAACAGGCAAGAAACTCCACGGACACTCTTTTAAAAAAATACATGTTTTACAAAATCATGGGATCATGCATATGGGACCGGTGATATACAATAAAATACCGAATGATATAAAAAAATGCACACTACAAATATTTAAAGGAAATTGAATAAATTGCTACTCGATAAATGTTACTATACAATTGATGAATTTTTGAATGACAGATCAATATGATTACTTATATAAATTGATTATCATTGTGATTAAAATTTTTAAATTTCAATGCATTTTTTTTTGACTAATGATTAACTGTTATTGACATTGTATTATTTACTAATTTTATTAACTTATTATTGACATTGTAATATTCAGTAATTATTAACTGTTATTGACATTGTTTACCACTGACTGAGCCTACAAACTGAATGATTTATATTTTTGTTGACTATTTTAATAATTTGATTCATGTTAAATATTTTTTTAAAGTGTAATTTTATTAATTTAACTATAATTTTTTTTGACATAATTTTCCTACTAAAAAAACCACATTTGCATGCCTCACGGTAGAATGTACTGGATCCGTATCTACTTAACACCATATTTTTGTACCTACATTCATAGCAAATAAATTATTTCATTTTCATTTTCATTTTCATGGTTACATTTTTTTGGTGCTTCTATATGTGAAAACAATGTAGGTAAATAACAAAATAAACAATTAACACGTTAGCGGCGGCACCAATTTTTGCAAACTTTCGGTTCCTGCGGCACGAGGCATTATCGGCCCGCACCGCGACCAGACGTTAGGGCGACACGCGGTCTATTAGACCCTCGTCCCCCGTCCTTTAACAGACTAAAATCCATATCCTGGCGCGAAAACAAAGATAAATAAAAAAATTTGGTCTTTATCGATTAGACATTAAATTGATGAACCCTAATCTACCGTCGCCCCGGGATCTGATAGCTAGTTTAGGAATGATTGGCAAAACAAAATAAGGGATCTTATACACCTCGTAACGCACTGAAATAGGGTAAATTTTCGCTAAGATTAGTGATGGAAAAATAATATCGGCAACGACGTTTATCTATTTTTGTGTGAAAATCTTAATGCGGTTCACAGAATAGAAAAAAAAGAAAACCAGAAGCAGAAAAGACTTTAAAAATACTCTTATTAGAACTTAAATTAACATTAAAAAATTAGTAACAATATACTTTATTTATAAAAAAAAGTATATTGTACTGATATATTATTATATTGTTATTGTTATGGTTGTATTTTTTTTAAATTAACTTCTTCCGACATCGTTTAAACATGTTCGGCGATGTAAAAGGACGTGCTCTCTAATCGACGTGATGCACAACACTAGTCGCGGGAAGCTCGCGTTGGGTGCGGTACGAGGTCCGGGGGGATATGGGACGTTTTAGCCTCGTTACGCACCGCATTAAAATTATATTAATTCAGTGCGATACGAGGCCTAAGATATCCGGTACCAAGGTAGCTATACTACAGAGTCCGGGACCATTAGCGCGTCTCAAATATACATTTATCTCTTTTCTATACTGGACCAAAGCAAAGCTATGCATTTCGCACGACAGAGATGTTCACGTTTTTCTTTGCCGCACCACAAGGAAGTTGCATGAAGGGTGATTTAGGCCTCGTTTCGCACTTAATGTGTTAAAAAATTATAATAAAATTAGTAAAATAACAATAAAAAGTCATGGCAGTTAAAAGATGACTGATTGCAACTGACAGCGCCCGTTCACGAGCATGACGCGTGGCATCAGCACCATTTAGCTCAACCATTTTGACCCAGCTTTAAGGTTCTTCACTCATAAAGAAACCCCTAGATTAAAATAAAAATTTACAAAAGGTGGTAGAGGTACAGGGATGATAATTATGAAATAATCAAGCACAAAGACACATTTTGTCATTTAGTATTGGCATGCAACAACTTGTAAGTATATTAGTGTTTGGATGTGATGATGATGATGATGATGTTTTTAAATAGCCACACACACAAAGTAAACTAACTGTTCTTAAATCTATCTACTACAAATGATAACACTGACACTGTTTGAAAACTTGACCAACTGATCGAAAACTGAACCGAATTTTTGCGAAGCAGTGTTTATCGCTCCTTGTCTTTCTTTTGGTGGCTTACGTCAAAGAGCCGAATTAATGGCATACATAGTGAACATCATTTTGTTAAATTGTGGCAGTACTTGTGCAGTTAGCTTTGCTGGTTTTATGGCATCGTCATCAAAACTTGGCAGAATCCTTTCTGGCTTTTCCTATTTAGCTTCAATGAATTTAAGTGTAAACTAAACTTTAAAATATCTTATTAAATAAACCATTTTCAAGCTACTTCGAAAAAACTATCAAAAAGTAAGTCTGTTTTAAAATAATAGGTTCCTACGAAGAAGAACAAGTTCGGAACTATATGAAGACTCTTTATATTAATAGAATATTACAATAACTACATGCGTACTTTGGCAGCAGTAATTACAAATAGCAGCAGTGTAACAAAGAGCGAGCATTCGAACAATGCCCTAAGTTTTCTTCGCGATAGATTTAGGAAGTTAATATCCACAGAAGAAGCACCAAGCACCAGAAGTTATCTGACTTTTTATATTAATAGAATATTACAATAACTACATGCGTACTTTGGCAGCAGTATTTACAAATAGCAGCAGTGTAACAAAGAGCGAGCATTCGAACAATGCCCTAAGTTTTCTTTGCGATAGATTTAGGAAGCTTTAATCCATGGATTTTAACTTCCTAAACAGAAGAAGCACCAAGCACCAGAAACTATCTGATAAATATTAATATGCTTATGGTAGTTGATTTTACGTAATTTTAGTTAGAGACTTATGTGTAACTTAATTATCATTTATTATTTTATGTTGTAAAGGGAACTCATGGCGAGCTAAATAGACGTTACTAAGCACTGACTTTGGCTAAGCACTATACCTGTCACTGTTACACAACTGCTAAACGTCAAGTGCACGATAGAGACGGGAACATAGCTAAGCCAAAGTCAGCACTTAGTAACGTCTATTTATCTCGCCATAAGTGTGTGATAAAAAAGCAATTCATAAGAAACTGTACAAAATTTTATCGCATGAACTGCAACAAACAAAATAATACTGGAGCAATTTCAAAAAACTATTTTTTAAAACAACTTTGTGGTCTACTGTACTAGCGAGTGCGAGAGCGGGCGCCGGCCGGGAGGAGTTTTGGCGTCTATGTATTCGCAAAATTGAATGCGCTGCTATTTTCAACCACTTCGGCGAGTGAACTAAAATGGTTAAGAACACGAAGATACATAAAAACCACTACTTATTTCAATGTGAACAATACGGGCGGTCTGAGTCATTAGAAACACAATCGCATCCCTGCCAGCTTATGCAGACGCGCGACAGAAACACTTTGAAGGCCTTTTCATTGTCATGGTTTG